>VMDO01003675.1:0-138657 GCA_007922755.1 Pedetes capensis | reverse complement strand
AAACAAAGACCACTACAGGAAAAGTTTCTATCTTAAACAGAAATGGAACCCAAGGACATATAGAAAAATACTATATAGTAAAAGATAGAGAAGACTTGGATCGGAAACTTAGATGGGAAGGGGGGGAGGGGGGAAACATAGAGGAGGGTAAAGGGTAACCTATATGAATAATGCTTATCAAATTGCATATATGAAAATTGTCACAATGAAAAGCATGTCAAAATGAATCACATTATGATGTACATTAAAAATTTCTAATAAAAAAAAAATAGTGCTGGAAAATGAACCTCCCAAGCTGCAAGGTATTCAAGAAAGGACTGCCTCCTCAAAGTAGAGTCAACCTTCATGATGGGAATGGAGTATAGCCCCTGGGACCACCTTTTGCTGATGTGGCACAACTTGAAATGAGAAGAAACACAGTGGCTGTAACAGTGGGCTCAAACATAAAAGGATGGTGTGCATGGCACAGTGTTGGGTCATCTTCTGCTCTGCTGTACATGGGGTCACAATGAGTTGGATCCGATTTGATGACACACAAGAACAACAAAGCTACTGGATCGGATGCTGGATATTGCAAATTTTACTTTGTTGAGTGCTGTGTGTTTTGGAATTCCCTTAAATATTTCTGAGACTCATCCAGGGAGTAATGAAAATACTTGGCATCAGTTTGATCCTTCCAAGGATCAAAGCCAGTCCAGGGCAGGGTAGAAGCCAGGATGACAGGCCAGATGGGAAGTGGGGGAGGAAGGAAGTTTGGGACAGGAAGGAGTGGAAGGCAGTCTGATAAGGACACCAGTAGTCTCTCTTGGTTCCTTGGGGCACAGAAGTTGCTGATACATATGAAGTTCCCTTCCTTAGAGTATGATAGTAATTTTCAACATAGAGTTGGATCTTATTGCAGTGGCGACTTCTGAATGGAGTTGCCAGGTTTGTTGCATCCCATTCCCAAGTTTTGTAAGTTTGAAGTTCTTGACCCCAGATAACGCAGCGTCTCACCCAGGAAATGTTAGAGCAGCCCACGGGTAGGCTCGTGGGCCCATCAAGCTGCCAGGGTGCCACAGTGTCCATTTAGCCCCTCTGTCCCAATGCAGAAGGCAGGGCAGGGAGGATGCATCAGTTCTCAGCCTGTCTGCGCTCAGCACCTACAGCACAATCTTCTGTGGTTTGGGGGTCAGCTGAGTTCACCCTGGACTCATAAGGTTCTTCTGTGGCTCCCTTGGAACTGTGGACTCAAAACCATTCCCATCCTGGATGAGTGAGAACATATGTGTCATTTCAGGAATCAGTGACGTTTAAGGACGTGGTTGTGGACTTCACACAGGAGGAGTGGGGGCAACTGGACTCTCCTCAGAGGGCCCTGTACTGGGACGTGATGCTGGAGAACTACCAGAACCTTCTTGCCCTCGGTGAGATGGCACCCTGTGGCTGGCGGCTTCTCTAGGCCTTCTTCCACATGGTAGTGTGACTGAAGGTCCCTTTAGCACAAAGGCAGATGGCATGATGGGGAATCATGGGGGCTACTTCAGGACACTGGGGCCAGTGTGCAGCCATGTGAGAAGTCCCCACAGTGCAGCCTGGTACCAGCCCTTGCTTAGAGCTGTGACAGGTGTCAGAGTGGGGATCCTGGAGCACAGGGAAGTTTGCTGTGGCGGGGAAAGTGGGATGGAGGAAATTTGGAGCCCATGTGCCCTGGGCTTTCCTCTGGTGAAGAAGGGAGTGTGTCACGGGGTCTTCAGTGTGGACTCTGCCTTTTGGGTTCTGTGCCTAACACGCCTCACCACTTTGAGGCCCAAAGGGCTTCCTATTGCTGGCAGTGGCACACCTCGCAACCCTTTGTCATTGTTTGTGGGTTGTGCTGGGAATTTGTAGAACACCGAGCCCTCTGTCTTCTCCCTCAGGAGCAGGGTCTCCGGTCCACAAGCCAGATGTGATCTCCCATCTGGAACAAGGCGAGGAGCCGTGGCAGGTGCACAGGGAAGGCCCTGGAGAGGTCTGTCCAGGTGAGCAGGTGTCATAGGTGAAAGGGTCATGGTCCCCTCACTGCCCCCTCCTTCCTTCCTATTGTGGCCTCCCCATTGCAGCTGTCATTTTCCTTCCTCAGTCCCACCACCCTGACCCCATCTATGCCCCTCCCTCCCTTCAGCATGTATTGAGCACCAACTGTGTACCTGGAACTGTGCTGGGAATACAGCAGTGAGCAGAACTGGCCAAAACACCTGCCTTTTGGTGGTGGGTGGGGAGATAGAGGCATGGGCTGGGGGTGGTAGGGAGTGTGTGTGTGTGTGTGTGTGTGTGTGTGTGTGTGTGTGTGTGTATGTATGTAAGAGTCATGGCTTCTTGACAAGATGGGTGGGGAAATGTGAGGGGTGGAGGTGGCACTAGGCAGAGTCGGGGTCAGGGCCAGCGAAGCCGCAGCAGGCATACCTCCCCCATGACTAAAGAGGCAGCCATGGATGGTCCTGAGTGGGAGGCTGGTATGAGTTCTCTTCTTATTTCCTTTTTTTAGAGACTTCTGTTCTGAGTTGATTAATGAGGAAGTGAATTAATTTCAACTTTATTTAGTGTGTTATGCATCTGGACAGCTTGAGAAATACATTTTTGTGGAAAAGAGGGCCACAAAGCCCTTAAACACAGGCACAGGGAGTGGGGGAGGAACACATATGCATACACATGTATCTGCACACACACAGCCGCGGGGGGGGAGGGGGTGCCATGTGTGCTGCGCTCAAATGAACAGCTGCAGAGGCGAGGAGGGCCCTCTGCTCCTCAGCTCCATCCTCTTCCTCTCCCACAACCCCAGCCCCTGAACATACAGTGGATACAGTGGTGGCCACAGCCCCAACCTCATGGCCTTTGCTGCTTTCCCCAGCTTCTACTACTCTTTCCATCCTCTTTACAAAATCCTATTTTTTTTAAAGTCAGTGTTTTTGTTCAATTAATATATGTATATCTTGCAAGTCAGGAGAATATAGAAAATTGAATTCCTCATCATCTTCCTGTCTCATTTCCCCCCTCTACAGCTCACCCTCCATATGTGTAGGTTCACATCTGTGGGTTCAATAAGCCTCAGAAATATTTGAAAAAAAAATGACATTTGTTGTGCACATGTAGAGACCTGTTCCTTCTTATTCTCTGAGCAGTACAGCGTAACAACAACTTACACATCATTACATTGTGTCAGGTTCTGTACATCATCTAGGGATGAATTAAAGTATCCAGAAGGGGACCTGAGCATCCACAGATTGCTGGTATCTGAGGGAGGTCCAGAACCCCAAGGCCCTGAGAATACTGGCAGGTGACGGTATATGAAGCGATGTTTTAGAAATACCCACCCTTATATCAGATGTGGTGGTACACACCTGTAAACCAGCACTTGGGAGGCAGAGGCCAGCCTGAGTTACATAGCGAGTTCCAGGCCAGCCTGAGCCATGAGCCCCTGCCTCAAAAGAACAGAAAGCCAAATCCCATCCACCATTAGACTCACTGTGCACTGCAGAGTCTCTCTGGCTTCCTTATAGGGGCATGCTGAGCACATTCCTGTGCTTGCTACTGGTTGCAGAGTGTCCTTTTATGTGGATGTGCCCTGTCATTTCATCAGCCCTGGATCACTATCACATCTCCTTTGTTCTGATCTGGACCCTTCTCTCCTTGTTCTGTACTCCTGCATACTCAACTATCTGCTTGCTGGTGGCCTCGATGGCACCATAGTGGTGAGGGTAGTCACCTTCAGACCTGCAATCCCATGTCGCTGACCACTGGGCAGGCCTCTGTTCTCAGGTCTCATTGTTTGGTCTCATTCCACGGGTCTGAAACTGGATGAGAACTTCATCTCACCCCTGTCTTTCTGAAAACTTCCACCATTCACTCAGGCCTGGGCATCCTGCCACTTCCAAGGAACAGCAAAGGCAGCAGTTAATTTTAGCACCTGAATCTTTCTTGAGTCTGTCACTTCTTGTTTATCCTCACAGCCATGACACTGTCTAAAGGTGCCATTTTCCACCCAGATTATTCATATGGCCCCTCTACACAGCCCCCGAGCAATCTTATTTTTTTTTGCAGGAAGGGGGAGTTGAATCCATGGTCTTGCACATGCTAGGCAAATGATCTACAATGAGTTGCATGCTCCAACCCCTTTTTGATTTTTTATTTTGAGACAAGGTCTTGCTAAATTGCACAGGCTGCCCCTGGCCTTGAACTTGCAATCCTCCTGGCTTGGTGTTCTGAGTCTCTGGGATTACAAGCATGTGCCAGGGCTCCTGACAGAAAATGCAGCTACTTCTATCTTTTTGAGAAGTGACAAGTTACATCATGGACTAAACTCCCACAGAGACAGGGAGATGGGATGCCACCCTCCCATTCCATGTGCACATTTCACATGGTGGCTCCGAGAAAGATGTCCTAGGATGACAAGCCAGTAAGAGACTTCTTTTGCTTCTAAAAGATGTACATGTATCTCAGAGCCAGACACAGCATTTGTGATTCCAGCTGTTCAGAAGGAAATGTTAAAGCGCTGTGGGTAGAGGGGAATCCTCTTCCCCTTTTGGCACCAGGAAAATGTTTAATCATTTTGTATGCATGTTTACCCTGTGTTTACATCCAGGGCTTGACCTAGTATCGTCACAGAATAGTCCATTAGTGGATGTTTCAAGTGGTTGAATTGTCCCCTGTCCCCAGACTCCCTAAGTGTCACCTCTCTCTCAGCTCCCTTGGTGCTGTTCTGAAGCTGCTCCTTTTGGAATTCCCTCTACTGTTCCACCTGGCCTGGTCTCTGTAATCTCTGGTGGTTCCTTCCTGTTCCCACCTCCTCTTCCCTTCCTGCATTCTGGGTGCCCCAGTTTGATCCTCTGCTTCATGCCATGGAACTTTTTGGCTCTCGGGGTCTGTGGTCTTCTCTGGCCTCCTCTGCATCTTCAGGTCAGTTTTTGGGTCTGACTTGCAGGGCCATGCTTTGGCTGCTCACAGAAATTTCCATTTCCAATCTCTCACAGTGTGGGGGCCCAAGCCTGAGATGGAGGAGAAGTTGTCTTCTCAGCAGGACATTTGCAAAGAAGAACCGTCCCAGGAGCTGACTGTGAAGGAGCTGCAGAAGCCTCACCTATTGGGTGCCAGTCCTGGCAGGGTGTGGGCCTGGGCGGCCCCTGTGGACCCCCAGTGGAGGAGCAAGGCTGTCCTGTGGAGGCCAGCGCCTGCTACCCGCGGAACCATCTCCACTGAGAGCTGTTGGGGACACAATGGGTCTGAGGGGGGCCTCCCACTCAAGTGTCCCCTCTCCCAGCAGCAAGGTGTCCCTATGGGATACTCTCCTATAGGAGGTGCCCAGGGGTTGAACCAGGATCAGTCACGAGTGAGCTCTGGGGCCAAAGTGCTCCACCCCGTTGAGCCCTGCAAAGCCCCACTGCTACTGCGGCGGTGTGGGGTGGGCACGGGTGGCTTCACATGCAGCGAGTGTGGGAAGGTGTTCCCAAGCCGCGAGAAGGCCTTCAAGTGCCAGGAGTGCGGCAAGGCCTTCCCCTGGAGCACTAACCTCGTGGAGCATCAGCGCAGCCACAGTGGGGAGAAGCCCTTCTTCTGCAGCGAGTGCGGGAAGTCCTTCAGCTGCCACTCGTCACTCAGTGTGCACCACCGCATCCACACGGGCGAGCGGCCCTACAAGTGCAGCGCATGTGAGAAGGCCTTCAGCTGCAGCTCACTGCTCAACATGCACCTGCGAGTGCACACAGGGGAGAAGCCGTACGAGTGCTCCGAGTGCGGGAAGGCATTCAATCAGCGCACACACCTCACGCACCACCTCCGCATCCACACTGGCGAGAAGCCCTACAAGTGTGGCGCCTGCAGCAAGGCCTTCACCTGCCGCTCATCACTCAGTGTGCATGAGAAGATCCACAGCGGGGACAAGCCATTCAAGTGCGGCGAGTGCCCGAAGGCTTTCACCAGCCGCGCCCGCCTCACATTGCACCAGCGGGTCCACACCGGGGAGAAGCCTTTCAAGTGTACCGATTGTGGCAAGGCCTTCAGCTGTCACTCGTACCTCATGGTGCACCAGCGGATCCACAGCAGGGAGAAGCCCTTCATGTGCAACGTGTGCGGCAAGGCCTTTGGCTCGCACTCCTACCTCCTCGTGCATCAGCGCGTCCACACGGGTGAGAAGCCCTTTGACTGCAGCAGGTGCTGGAAGGCCTTCAGCTGCCACTCCTCACTCATCGTGCACCAGCGCGTCCACGCTGGCGAGAAGCCCTACAAGTGCCACCAGTGTGGCAAAGCCTTCAGTCAGAACCACTGTCTCGTCAAGCACCAGAAGGTCCACTCTAGAGAGAAGGCCTTCAGATGCAACCAGGATGGGGAACAGTTTGGCTGGGGCGCACATCTCCTGGAGCACCAGAGAGGGCATGGCCAAGACAAGGCCTTCACCATCCCATTCGACAGGTGCTTGCTGAGCACCTACTATGTGCCGGACAGCCTGCTGGGTACGAGAGACATGGGGGTGAGAGACGTGGGCATGATCAAAGCACTGGATGTGGCACAGCTCATTTGTGTGGTGCAGCCCCCACCCAGCAGGAGTTTCCCCCTGGGGAGCAAAGCTGGCAATTAGGGTGCTGGTCAGGTAACCACTTCCTGAGCTATCCAGCAGGTAGGGCTCCGAGAGCCAGACCACCTGTTCCTCCAGAGACAAAAAGCCTTGGCCCTGGCTTCCAGTTAGATCCATAAGCCAGGATCCCTGGCTTGAGCTGGTTCCTCCCTCGGAAGGAACACACCTCAGGAGGAGAAACTTGAAGTGGTGTCAGGATACCCATCACCATTTTCCTTCCTAGGTCTGGAGGTCCTTAAGGAGGATTGTTCCTGCAGACGCAAAGAAGACCTATCAACCATAGAGTCCTTAGGTAGGCTCCTGACATGGTTTGGGTCAGGAATTTCTGCTGTACACTGTTACATTCAGAATGATAATAATAAACAGAATTACAAACAGTACATCCACGGGAATATTATACTCCAGGAGGGGAGGAGGGTCTTGACTTCTGGGCATCTGGAAAATGAATTTCCCAGACTTGCCTCAGGTAAATAGCTCTGCTGTAGAGTCACCAGTTAGTGACAGCTCAGCCAGGGGTGTCCCTGAACCAGTCTCAGCATGGCTCTGCCTCAGTGTAGCCAAGTCACCACCTGCCAGCATTGTGCATTATCCTTGAATGCCTGGTGGGAAATTGGGAACACCTAGGAGGGTGCCCAGTGTGTCCACGGGAGATAGGCACATCATGGAGACGTGTGTCTTGAAGATTACCTTCCCTGAGCCTTTGATGGGCTGTGCCCAGGCTGTGGAGGCCACCCCATGGCACCTTCCTTGGACCACACAGTTCTAGTCAGAGGAGAGGACCCAGTGACGTATTCAGCTCCCTAACCCTAACCCTTGACCCTAAAGACTTGACACCTCTCTGGAACTCTTGTAGAAACCAAGGCCTGCAGTTTTTCCTTTTGGCTTTTTGAAGCCTTCTGTCCTTCAGCTGCAGTTCTTCCCCGCTTACTTCCACTGTCTTTCTTCTTCCTGACCTGGGCATTCTTCTGGAATTGTTCAGCTGCCCTTTAGCTCTGGGGTTGCAGTCTCTGTTGCTGTCATTTGGGAGATGGCAGTCAGTACCATTTTAATGCTGCGATTTGGCTGTTTAATGCTGCGATTTGGCTGTTGAATGCTGCCGCCTTTGTAGCTGTCTGTGCCCATCTGATTTACCATTGATTAATGGGGTCTAGCCCTTTCAGGCTGTGATTCTTGTGTCCCTCCTCTAGCCACTGCCTGAACTGGGTGCTTCTCCATCCCTGCCCTAGTGTTGTCAGAGGTGAGAAGGGGTGGAGAAGAGCTGTGCTCAGCTACTTGTCAGCAGGGGGAGGCTTACAGCTCCCACTACTGGCTCTGAGTGGGTGATCCCTGGCCTTACTGCTGATGATTGGGCCAAGGGGGCAGATCCCCTTCTTCAGATCCCTGCACAAGGCTTCTAGCTGCTGACCTGCCAGCCTCGCCACTGTCTTCACTGCCACTGTGGGCCTACTGTTGCAGCACCAGGGCAGGGAGAATGGGTGGTCTCTCAACTCTCTTGCTGGAGTGAGCTGAACAGCCTCCTTATATAGCCAGCAAGGGGGTGTTTGCACCAATCACAGTGATTCTGTCACCAAATAGAGGTTTGTGTTTACACCAGTGACAGCATTGTCCCCTTGCACCCATCAGAGCAGTCTCTCTTCTAGGTCACCAGGAGAAGTGCTCCATCTCTGGCCTGGGTGGAAGTGGTTACTGGGAAAGTTCAGTGCACAGAGACAACAAATAGGTGCACAAAAAGCTGCTTCCTATCGTCACCAGATAAATGAAAAGTATAACCACCAGGCGATAGCACTACACATGGGTTGAAGAGCTAAAACTAAAAAGTCTGCTCACACCAAGTATTGATGAAGAAGGGTAGGAGCTAGCAGTAAGTCATTTCAGCATCCAAGTTGGCAGTTCTTTTAAAAGTTAAACATATTCTTAGCATATGATCCAGCCATTCTATTCCTTTATATGTTCATACAAACACGTTTACAAGAATATTCACCCCAGCATTGTTTTTAATAACTGAAACCTATAATACAAACATTCTTCAAAAAGTAAATGAATAAACTGTGTTGCACTCATAAAATGGAATGCTCCATAGCAAGCCAGACAATCAATAAACACAAACATGAGTTGCTGTCAAAATAATTATGCTTGACAAAGAAGGCAGACATCAGGCCACATCGTATAAAGTCTTACATACATTTCAAGATATGATAACACTTGTAGGGACATGGAGGGGCAGGATGGGAAAGATGAAAGGGAGAGCATATGAAGGGTACAAGGAAATGTTTGCAATTACCAATATGCTCATTTTCTTAAATGTGATATCAGCTTTTGATGAATGAGCATATATTAAGACTTATCAAATTGTATAATCTGAATATATACAGTTCATTGTGTGTCAATTATATTTTAATACAGCTGTGTGAAACTGCAAAGCACCTGGCAATGCTGTCACTGGGTTGTATAACGGGCTGTAGTTGACCTTGGACCCAGGAGGAGACTAGAAAATGATGGCCAGGGAAGGAGGGGTGGTGTCCATATCTTCTATGGCAGATGAGGGTGGTGGTTTTTTAGAGGCTACTACACTAGGGGTGGGGAGGCAGGCTCCTGGTTGCTGCCCAGGAGAGGTCCCACATGTGGGCGGGGGAGTGTTTCCTTGGCCAGAATGTTTCTGGTTTGATGGTAAAGAGCTCACACTGCAGCCTGGGGGATACCTGAAGATTATAGCATAAGAAGGTGGAGTGGTGTCCATGGCAGTGTCCCCAGGGTCTACAGGTGGCTGCTGGATCAGATGTGCAGGTGTCCTGGCTGCTATAGTTGAAACAGGTGTTTGCAAAGGGAGGGGCAGGCCAGTGTTAACAGGGTGCTTGGTGGAAGGCACTGGAAGAGAGATGGGGTGAAGAGGAGGGGGAGAGGGGTCTACACACATGGCTGTAGGGGATTTGGTTATGCAGGAAGGAGGAGGGGGAGCAGGGATGAGTAGAGAAGGAAGATTGTGAGCAGGGAGAGGTGGAAGAGGAGGAAGGTGTGCAGGGGGAGGAGGAGGAGGGCGAGCAGAGGGAGGTGGAGGGGGAGGGTGAGCAGGAAGAGGTGGAGGAGAATGGTGAACAGGGAGCGGTGGAAGAGGGGAATTGAGGATTGAGGCCACTGGTCCGTCACTCCTCAGTGTGAGGAAAGGGAGAGGGTCAGACTGTATCTGGGGCTCTGCAGCCTGGCCGGCCAGGTCAGAAGTGGCAGTAGTCGCTGGCGTGTGCCATGTAGGAGGGGGCAGGGGAAGGGAGTATGCAGGCCCTGCGGCAGCGGGGGGCAGATATGGGGGAGGCCAAGGGGCAGTGCAGGCTGCCACCACCTGTGTTTTGCCCTTCAAGGCCCCTATTTTCTCCTGCAATATTTTGCAGTTTCCACACTGAATGTTCTTCCAGGAGCCCAGGTTCATCTGGATGGTAAAGCATGGAAGTTTTGGGGGTGGGGGAAGCTCACCCCGACCCCATGGTAGGGGCAGCATCAGCTTCAGTGGCAGTGGTAATGGCAGCTCCCTGGCCATCAATGCTTTCCTTTTCCGGCCCCTGTGGCCAGGTGCTGTGGGTGGAGAACAGCTCCATACTGCACTGGCAGTTGGCTTGTCCCCCTGCACCTCCTTTCCTGACCCCTGGGTGCCTGGAGACCGGAGTGAAGGGGCATCATCCAGTTCATCTTTGGCCCACTTCTCTGGTAGTGGGGTGCAGCCTGGGTCAGGGGACGGGAATGCTGAGGTCCTAGCATCCATCTGCCCAGGGGTTGGGATACCTCCAGCAAGGCCAGGGGAGCTAGGAGTGATGTGGCCATCAGAGAAGCTCATGGGGGATGCCTGGGCCAGCTCCTGCAGGGGGCATTCCAAGGCCTGACGCTCAGGATTTCCCTCCTGAGGCCCAGGACTTTGTCTCAGGGAAGAGAGGTCTCTTGGCGGGGCTGTGGATGTCACCACTTCTCCTTTGCCAGGGAGACTCCTCTGCTTATGCTCCTGACCTTTTGACTCTTTCTGACCCTCCTCTTCCTTCTCTTCCTTCTCTGTGGTCCCTTTTTCAAGGTTTTCTTGGGTTGTCACTTTTGTGTCCTTTAGGCAAAGAAGATGGAGGGGGCTGGATGACAGGGTCTCCACTGCCTGGACTACCTGCCCAGGTAGGGAGGGTAGGATTGGGGATCTGTACTTGAGAGGGGGATCCTCACCATTCTGGTGTGACTGAACATCTGAGGTGTTTTTGGGGAGTCCCCCCTGGGCACCAACAGGAGGGTCCCCAGAGAGGAGCCTGTGGACTCTTGGAGAAGGGACTGCTTCTTAGGGGCTCTGTGGAGGCTGGCAGGAGAAGGCAATTGACTGGTGTCCCGCCTGAGTAGTGGGCGGACCCGGCCGACTGCAGATGGAGGAGCAGCAGGTTGATGCCTGCCAGAAGGGGACTCCTCTCTGGCGGGGGAAAGTGGTGGGCAACGGCGTTGCGCCCACCGGCGGCAGGGCCGGTGACCATGGTCACTCGGAAATTTGCTCATGTAGAGCTAAATGATGTGATCGTGAGAAACGAGGGCAAACGAGGCAGGTCGCGTTCGTCCTCCAGCTCTCCTTCGTTTAGCGCACACTGTCCAAGTTCGACCTTGTGACGTCTCCCCAGAACATGTGACAGAGAAGGCGCTCTGTCAGTCCAGCAAGGGTGTGGGAGCCAGGGGAGGGCTTCAAGAGAAGGCGCCCCAGGTCCAAGGACAAGGCCGCTGCAGCCGGTGCTTTCCAGCGATGTGGGGACTTCCCGCCGCTCCTTGCACTGTTGGCACAAGGTGGGCCGCAGGAGGGGCTGCATCCTGTTTGGGTTTTGTTGTACGTTTTGCTGCTCAGAGACGCTCTGGCCACGCGCCCTGGCTGGCCTGGGCCCCGCAGCCTCCCTGCCTCTGCTTCCAGAGCACCGGGATTGCAGAGAGAGCCAGCTCACCCAAGTTTCACATCGGAGTTTGAATCTTCCCGGCGGGAGGAGGAGCGAGACCCTGGCGGGGACATGGGCGGGCCTTGCGCGGCTGCAAACCAAAGGCCCTTCTGGGACTAAGCCTCCCGTGCAGCCCAGGCGCCCACGGCATGGACGGTCCCAGGCCGCGCTGGGGCAGCCAGAGAGCCGAGCCGCGCTGACCACCGCCCAGCTTGGATGGCACTGTGAGCCAGAACTCGGCGCGCCCAGCAGCCGTGAGTACTGGCGTCCTCGGTCCAGTTGCGCCCGCGGTTCCTTTGCGGAAACCTAAGTCTCCTATGGTCACGGGCGGAGGATGCACCTGTTGGGTATTGAGGCCAGTGGGGGAGCCAGCACCCAGTGACTTTTCTGTTCTGTTCTGATTTGTTGCTGCTGTTGTCGTCCAGGGCCTCACACGTGTTAGGCAAGTCCTCTACCGCTAAGCTGCACCCCACCGCCTTTTTATTGTTTATTTTGGGACACGGGCTGCCTCTTGTCTAGACCTTGTGATCCTCTGGCCTCCTCCTTCCAAGTCGCTGGGACTTTAGACATGTGCTATGGTGCCAGGCTTGTTCTGATTTTTTTGATATGTTGCTATTTGGTTGGCTCCATTTGGGAACAGAACACAAAATCCAGTGTTTGCTTTTCTACCCTTTTTTTGCCCTGTAAGGACACAGTTTTAATAGTGACATATTAGGAAGCAATGTCTGCTAAATTATAAAAATTGCTTTAAAAATATATTGACTCAATTATACTCTCTTCTTTTCTTTGCCTTTATGTATCGGCATTTTCCAAATACTGCATAATGAAATAAATTCAAAACATGATCATTACATGTGGCAAATAATTTCATATCTGCCTAACATTGTTCTCATTTGAATTTTAAACTAATGCTTATCACATTAAACTTTAGTGATGAAAATACTACATTCCCATATTCCATAAAACCAGAGCTGTTGTTGTTGTTGTTGTTAGGTGCCCTCAAGTTGGTGTTCAACTCATAATGACCCTATGTACAACAGGTGAAACACTATTGTCAGTGCTTCTCTGCTATTCATAGGGTTTTCAATGGCAGATTGATTTTTGGGAATGGGTTGCTGAGTTCTTCTCCCAAGCTTACAGTATCTGGTGTTCCCAGGCAGTCTCCCATCCAAGTACTAACCAGGCCCGACCCTGCTTAGCTTCCAAGATCTGATGGGATGGGTCGCCACAGTGCTATGGCTGTAGACAAACCAGAGCTAGATGGGGCTTTAGAAAATAATCACACTTGCTTGAAATTCTGACAAATAATTTACATATCATTTATACACAGCATTCTGTTACTTCCCTTTTCTTATCTCTACCTTCCCTCGCCCCCTCCCCACCATGAAAGGATTTATGGAAATGAACTAGATGCCTAGTGATTATTGTTTTTCCCGTCCCTCAATAACACAAACAAACAAAAGCTACCCACAAGTGTGGAGAGAAAAAGGTAAAAGGTCTTCAATGAAGGAATGTTTATTAACAGGGCAAAGCCTTGTCAAGTAGTGTAATGAAAATCATAAGGAAAATGAATGGTGCTCCTTGCTTACCACTTGTGGCAGTAGGCTTTATTAATACAGAGATGGCAAAAGCCTGAGCTTCAGAAACAGTAGATAGTGAAGTTTTAAAGTAATACACATTTTTGGAATCAATTTTCCAATCTGTAAAAGCAGAAAAGATATTAAACACACTAACATTTTACATAGATACATATACTGGGAGGTTGCACCCAGGGCCCCACACAGGCTAGGCAAATGTTCTACCCCATTTTTAAACTTTTATCTTGAAACAGGATCTAGCTAAATTGCACAGGCTGCCTCTGGTTTTAAATTTCTGATCTTTCTGCCTCAGCCTCCTGAATTGCAAGGATTACAGGTGTGCACCACAACACCGCATTCTCCATGTGTTGATGCACTTTCTTGGCAGCCTTTACTTTCATTGCAGGTTTCAATGTAGTAGAGAGATTCAAACATAGAGATTTCCATCTTAGTTTTGAGTTTGTCACCTTTCATTGAGTTACCAGAATTTCCTGAGCTACTAAATGCTGTTTGGAAACAGTGTTTCTCCCAACTCATCCCTGATCCCCATGTGCAGCTGCCCTGTTGGCACCTGCAGCCTTTGTTTTTGTACAGCATGCTCCTTCCCTTCTGAAGGACAGCTCCACTTCCCTCCCTCTCTTCTTTTCCACAGCCAGTGTTTTTTCTTTTCTTTCTCAGCACACCCCTTGCCCATTCTCTCATGGAGCATTTGGATGGCCACCAAATGGTCAAAGTGGTGGGATCACAGCGAGCAGAGAGGAGAGTGGCCTAGACATGAGGTGAAGCACTGTCCTCCGGCTGGGTCTAGAGCAGGAGGGGAAAGATGACAATGGACAGATGAATGCTCAGTTGATAAATGTTGGGAGACACTGGGAGACACACTGGGAGACACAAAAGGCTATACAGCAAAATGACAGTGGGTAGGATGGAAAGCGCTGGGTAGGAACTGTTACTACAGACACGGCTGGCATCTCTGGTGAGGCAGCACTTGAGCTGGGACCTGAGCATTCACACAGAGGAGAAAGCTCAGAGAGGTAGAACAGCCTTACTGAGGCTACAAGGCACATTCAGATTGACAGAGTGTCTTTGATTTAAAAGCCCATGGAAATGGTACCTCCCTGTGTAGGAGCAGATCTCAGTGTTCTCAGAGTCCTTTGAGTGTGATGCCCACCTCCCTGCCAGTTGGGTTTGGCCGCCTCTACCCTGTCCCTTGCAGTAAAAAATTTCCAAAAGGAAAAGTCATATAAGAGATTTTTGTGTCTGTTTGAGTGAGTGGTGGGGTTAAGAATGAAGGTTTGTAGCCGGGCACATGCCTATGTTCGCAGGGATTCAGGAAATTGATGCAGGAGGATTGAAAGTTCAAGGTCTGAGTCAGCTTATGTAAGTTAGTGAGACACTGACTCAAAATAAAAGTAACAAATGGGCTGAGGATGCAGGTCAGCAGTAGAGCACGTGCCTGAGGCCCTGGGTTCAAGCCCCTTGTGTGGCCGAGCAGAAAGAAAAAGGGATGAGGATTCAATTCAGGGTACAGCACTTGCAAATCGTGACTGAAGCCCTGGTTTCAAACTCCTAGTACTCCCCCCAAAAAGGAAACAGAAAAAGGAAAAAAAAGAAGGTTTGCTTCCAGAAGGTATTAATGATGGTTTTGCAGCTCAGTAAATCCTCAACTCTGAAACCTTATACCTGAGCCATGTACAGTGGTGCTCAGCTATAATCCTAGTGGCTAAGGAGGCAGAGGCAGGAGGATTGCAAGTTTGAGGCCAGAGGCAGCTTGCATAAAGTAGTGAGACTCTGTCCCAAAATAAAAACCTAACAAGGGGCTAGGAGTGTAGCCCAGGGTTAGAGCACTTGCAAATATTATGCAAGGCCCTGGGATCAACCCCAACATGCTGCAAGAATTAAATAAATAAATAAAGTAAAACTTAAAGCCCAATCTCATAGTTAGATTTCACCTGAAATCTGCATTTTTTAATTTCTTCAGGTTTCAGGAGGGTGACCTGTCACTTGTTGAAGCCTGGGGTGCTGCACAGAACCTTCCTGTGGTGAAGACACAAGCCCAGGTTTCTGGATCCATGCTGGGAAACCTTCACCTGCAGGGATAGCACTTTCTGATAACATCCCTGGGATTCAAACCTGGGGTGTGCAGTATCCTGGGTGTTGGGAAACACAAGCACAGTGACCAGGGCTGAAAAGACTCTGGCATGGGAGGCTCTTGCTGTAGAGGCTCAGGCCAGGACCAGTCACTCCAAGTGGAGCTCTGTGGAGGTGACAGCTACCTCATTCCTGAAGCAGAGGTCGTGAAAAGAGAAGGTACGATTGAGGAAGAAGGAAGAGTGTGATCTCCTCACCCATCCTCTCTGGCCAGCAAGTTTGAGAACATTCTGGTCCAGTCAATCCCTGGAATTTTTTCTTCCTGTAGCTTCACTCAGGAGGCTGTAAATGGGGGGGGGGGGGTCAGGAAACAAAGTTTTAAGAGGGGTAAGATGTCAGAGGGCTATTGGGACTTCAGACTCTAACATCTCTGCAGATATGGGGGTACTGGAGTCTTGGTATTCTGAGCAGCACAGGTGCCAAGTGCGTGAACACCTAGTATTGTGATGAGGAAGAGGTCTAGCATATCTGAATATAGGGTGGTAGGTCTGGAGACCTGCTCAGAGGTGGGGTGGAAACTAGATATCTGGTTGTTCCAGAAATTAGCCACTAGGGGACAATTTTCCTGGGCCTATGAGGGATGTAGGAACAGATGAGCCCTGGTTCTTGTGGTCCTTAGGGAGGTTACTGTTTGTGAGCATGTCTTCTGAGGCCCATGATGAAGTCCAGACACTAAAAGGCCAGATGGTCCTCAGAGCCCCTCCTAAATTCTCTTCACATGCTGCTTCCTCTTCGTACTGTTCTCAATCAGGATTCATCTCCTATTCCTGGAGATGGCAGCAGCTGGCCGGGCGATGAATCAGGCAGCATGGATCTGTGGACAATGATTGGCCCATGGGCTGGGGGAGTAGGGTATACCATGTTCATGGTGAGGTGCCCTGGGCTTCCCAGGCCCACCTTTACACCTCACCCACACTGCACTCCTCATTCTGGAGTGGATCTCATGACCTCCCTTCCATGAATCAGGTGGCTTCAGCCCCCAGTCCTTAGGTGAGTCCCCTTGTTTTTCCTGTCTCTCTGTTTTCACCCCAGCCCTGTCTTCCCTGGTCCCAGGTGTGCTTCCTCACCAGCATATGGGTGAGGGGTGTTAAGAGAAGGTGCCCCAGGACCAAGGACCAGGCTGCTGCCAATCCCCGGGATTCCCAGTGCCTTGAGGCTTGTTCTGAGTTTTGATGTGTTGGTATTTGGTTGGCTCCATTGGAAACAGAACACAAAATGTAATCTTTAATTTTCTACCCCTTTCGTATCTCTCCTTCTCCTTGGCCCCTCCCTAGCATGAAAGGATTTCCAGAAAACAAACTAGATGCCTAGTGATTGTTGTTTTCCCCTCCCTCAATAGCACAAACAGACAAACAAAAGACACCCACAACTGTAGAGAGAAAATGAGGACAAAAGATGTCTCCAACCAAGGAGTGTTTACTAAGAGGGGCAAGCCTTTTCACATTGCCCACATGAAAATCATAAATGAATTGTGCTGCTTCCTTACCATTAGTGCTGCTTGTTGTTAAGTGCCATCGAGTCAGTATCTGACTCATAGCAACCCTTATAGGGTTTTCAATGGCTGACTGTTTCGGGATTGCCTTGGGAGTGGATTGCCAGGTCCTTCTCCCATTTTTGCGGTGCTGGGAATTGAACTCAAGACCTCAGAGACTGCAGCACAGTGCTCTACCAACTGAGCTAAATCCGAGCACTTTTAGTGCCGCTAGGCTTTACTAATGCTGAGATGCAAAAGCCTGAGCTTCAGAAACAGTAGATACTAAGTAGCATTCCCCCTGTGAGCTGGGATTACAAAGCATGCACTACCACACCTGTTGCAGTTACCTTGGTTATTAAAGTAATACATGTTTTTGGAGTTACTTTTTCAAAACCAGAAAAGAAAAAACTATTAAACACACTAACATCTTATATCTATGTCATATGTATGTGCACATATGTATATGTCCATTTTACGCTTACATATACATGGGTGTATGTGCTCCTCCCCTTAGTATTGGGAGGTTGCACCCAGGGCCTCACACAAGCTAAGCAGATGCTCTCTCCCCTTCTTTTGATCTTCTGTCTTGAAACAGGATCTCACTAAATTGCACCAGCTCCCTCTGGCCTTAAACTCAGGATCCTCCTGCTTCAGCCTTCTGAGTTGCTGAGATTACAGACCTGCACCACAATGCCTGGGTCACCTATGTATCGATGCACTTTCTTGTCAGCCTTTCTTCATTGCATGTTTAAATGTAGTAGAGAATCAAAGATAGAGATTTACATCTTAGTTTTGTGTTTTTAACCTGTCACTAAGTTATAAGCATTTTCCTGCACTCCTAAGAGCTGTTTCGAAACAGTATGTCTCCCAGCTCATCATCTGTGTGACCCTCAATGTGCAGGGGCCTGGAGGCACCTGCAGCCTTTTTGTGCATAGCGCTCCTTCCCTTCTGAAAGACATCTCCAGTTTCCTCTCTCTTGCCTTCCATATGAGGGGAAGGGAAATGGCCAACTCCAGCCTACTCTAGCATTCAGTTGCCTGAGGAGTGACCAGACCAGCCGAGCAGCACTTGAGAAAGTCCAGGGCTGGGGATGCAGGTCCATGAAGGTCTGAGCCTCTGACACCTCCTGCTAGCAGTGCCTGCCTCTTGGAAGGAGCAAATGACACAGGCATCCCTTCCTGGTCACAGTGATGGCATGGAAAGGCAGGGAAATGTTTTGGAGACCAGAGACCCAGTGCCTCTCTGCAGAGGTGATGCACCCCAGGCCCTGGGAGAGGAGTGAGATGAAGTGGGGGTGCTGTGTCTTGATCCTCCAAAAGACAGCCAGTGTCTCAATGACTTTCTGCATGTGACATTGACCCCCTTCCCTTCTGCCTCCCTCACACTACCTGTCTCTTTTTCTCTCCTTCCTGCCCATTTCTTTTCTCGTTGCCAACCTCCATCACCATAAGTTTCTCTAATACGGGAATATTGGGTGCAGGAATCAAGGGCGGGTGGGAACCCTCCCCGCCAGTGAACTAATCAATATTCAAGTCCACCTACACCCAGGAGCATGGCCCACAGCCCTGTGGTTGTCAGCAAGATCTGGCATCATAGTCCCTGGGCCAGAAAGTTCCCAAGTTCTCATGCTTCTGGAGGAGAATGCTAACAAGGACATCCTTGCCTCCCCTCCTCATCCAGTTCTTTCTCTCTGATGGGCCTTGCTTCCAGCTACACAAAGGGACCTAATTTTAGGAAGGTCCTTAGGAAATGAGCGCCTATGTAGGATTAACATGGAAATGACTAGTGGGAATACCTACCTCAGGACCATTAGATCTATAGGTCACCAGTTATGTGTTACCACTGGATGTTTTTACAATAAATAGTGGTTGCTGGCTACCAATTGCCTTGAAATATTTTCTGAAAAGTGAAACATATCCTAGGAAAACACCCTATGTATGCGGAATTTATTGTGAAGCAGCTGCCCTAGTGACCATCACCTCCTTGGCTCTCTCTCTCCTATTCCCATCGTTTGTCTTCATTAAAGTCACTCCCAGGTAGCACTAATGTCTGTCCTAGGCCAATATCTATCTAGAGATTTTGTTGAATGGAGTGTTTTTTACTCAGAAGGAATCACAGGAAGATTATGTTGGAGGTCTTAATATCTAAGACTTAACTGGGCTGCTGTAAAGTCCTTGGGCTCCAAGAAGACCCCCCAAGAACCTGTAGCCTTTTCTTGTGGACTGCACTGCAGCACCGCCCTCTGAGCCCGTGAAGGTTCTCTGAATGTTTCTTCTGCTGTTGGGATGGTTCAGCCTCATCCCACCCCTCGCTCTCCTCAGGTTCTCAAAGTCCACAAGGACCACCCTGGTGGCCAGTGCTGCCATGTTCAAGAGGAAGACCTGGGGGAGAAGGTGGTGGATGCCCCTTTGGGCAGACAGTGAGCCAGAGGATTTGTGGCCTCACTTGGCAGTTCTAGGCCACAGAAGCATACCAGTCACCCACTGCCACCTAGCTTGGGGACCCCCAGAGCTGGATTTGATGTCACTGCACAAGACCAAGACCTGGGGAAGAGGAAAGGACCCTCCAGGATGTTAGCAGTGCATGCAGGGGACATCCAGGCCACCTGGAACAGGCCATCACGTTCCACCCACTCTCCTCTGCATGGCTCCGCTGCCCCCTCATCCCCTCCTCAGAGCCCATTCCAGCCCTCCACATGCTGCCGGCCCACAGCAGGGCCATCATGCTGATCTTGCTCCTTTTCTCTGTCAAGGAGGGACAGAGCTGACCCATCCCCCTGAGCTCCCCTGCTCCAGGTCAGGACTGTGCCACTGGGTGTCTCTGCTGAGCCTGACCCTCCCCTTCAGGCCCTGCCCCCTTCCTGCCGAAGCCCTGGGGCTTGGGATGGGGAGGAGCCAGGCCCTGGCCTCCCAGGCCCTCAGCCTCAGCCACTGCATGAGCCAGAGCTGCCTCCCCCTTCCCCACAGCAGTGTGACCCTGCTATAGGGGAACTGTCCCCACTTTTCAGAGCCCCTCCCAGCCTCCTGCCAGTCACCGCCTCTGCCCTCAGTTCCAGCCCCTCAGGCAGCTGGTCCCCTGGCTTGGCTTACTTGCCAGTCAGCGACTGACTTTGCGGTCACCCCCAAGCCTCCACTTCCCCTTCCCAGCCTCTCCTCCTGGGGCCTCCTGCTGGCTTCAGTTGGAACTTGGGACCCTCTGCCCATGCTCTTGTGATACCCCCAGTGTCATCAGGCCTAAGCTGTGGTCTCCTGAGCCCTGCCCACCCTGAGCTGATGCTGACCCAATCCACCCCTGAAACTTCCTTTCGGACCTGGGGTCTCCACTCAGCCCATATTTGGGGTCCCTGCTGGGCAGCAGCTTGGAGCCCCCATCTTTGACAGCTCTGTGTGGTTTGGAGGCCTGGCAGCTTGCTTGTAGCACTGACCCCAACGTGTCCTCCAGGCTGGCCAACTGTGGGCACAATGTGCTCAGGTTGGCACCCACAGATTCCTCCACAGGCCCTCAGGACAGAACCCAGCCTGCCGATGCTGCTGCATGGGCTGCGTCTCTGCTCCCCCCACCCCCCACCTCCATTGCCTTTGGCTCTGCCACTGCCAGCCACATGCCCAGTGCTGTGACTTGACCTGTGTTTGGTCCAGAGATGATCAGCGCTGCTCCACAGTGGCCCCTGTGGCTGGCGGTGCCTGCAGCACCCACGTACTTAAGGAGGAGGGAGGGGCCCTGGATATGGCCTCTGCCTTTGGGTGAGTGGGCCTCACAGCAGGATGCAGTGACCTTGAACACCTCATAGTACCTGATGGGGAAGCGGGGGCCTGAACACCTACAGCCCCCTAAGCCAGAGCAGCTCAGCCATCACCATGGGACACAGCACTAAAAATAACCCTGTGTTTGCAGCCACGGTTGCCCCTACCTTTTGTCCCAGCCCTGACGCCCACTCAAGCAGAAATGGATCATTTCTATTCAGGGGACCAGGATCAGAGCAAGCAAGGCTGTCTAGCTGCAACTCCATGTGCTGCTGGGTGGGCAAAGCCAGGCAGACCCCAGCGTTTGGGGTTCCTTTGTCACATGTCCAGGGCTCTGTGGGACACAGAACTGCCTGGGCATCCACACAGCAGTGAGTCAGGACTCGCCCCCTTGGAGGTCAAGAGATGAGTGCTGGCCTAAGAGAAGAGCACCCTAGAGAAAGAGCCAGTGTCTACTTCCTTCCAGAGTGGACCCACAAGTGCCACTTAGATGGAACCCCAAATCTTGCCATGACCTTTGTGACCTTGGAGGCTCAGAGACCCAGCATCCCATTCCACCCACTTCCCTGAGCTCTGCCTGAGAGGTGGGTCGTTGGAGACTACTGTTTTGCCCATTTCCAACAGGTGAGTCCTGTCAACTGTAGACAGGGCCCTTGGCCCATTTCCCATCAGGCCTGGAGCACTCAGAAGGACCTACGGTCTCTACTGCAGACTCATCTCTTCCAGTGTCCCTCCCAGAACCTGTGTGTGTCTCTGTGTGACTTAGAATGGGCCCTTCTCCTGGTCCTTCATACTCTTCTGTGTGTCTGCACTGTGTGGGGCCAGCATGAGGAGCTCTGGTGTGTATGAGGGGGCGTAGGTGCCAGACCTGAAGTACAGCTCCCGTGGCCAGCAGACAGGGATGCTAAGCACAGCTGGAGGCTCCCAGAACTGACCACATGCACAGTAAAAATGTAGTGTGAGTTTTAGGATGGTGGGGGATCCCATGAGCCTGGGGGCAGCTGTATGGGAGGTGCATCCAGAGAAGCAGAGATAAGAGTTTGAGGATATACAGCCCGGGAAAGTGATGGGGCCAGATCAACAGGCTTTAGAGAGGATGTGAGGGGCTGAGCCTTGAGCTAAAGCAGAGGGAGAAAGGGGTGGTGGAATATTTGAAAGCTGCTGACTTTGGGTTGCCCTGACCCCAAGCAGGGGTGACAGTCTGGCTGGACCACCCATGCTCTTCTTGTCCTCCCATGGGTTCCTTACAGACCTCCATCCTGCTGGGTCCCTTCTGCCCACCTGCAGTTGGCCATGGTCCTGGGTCTCCAGTTGTTCTGCTGGTCCTATGGGTGACCGGCCTGGCTCACTCTGCACACAGCCATCACCTGTGTGTCCTGGACTCAGCAGTGGGAGCCTTCCTTCTCAGTCCTGGGCCCCTGGCGAGTGGGCCAGACCTTTAGGCCCCTCTTATCTAAGGACCTTTTCACCCCCTTCTCCACCTCCCAGAGGACTCGAGTGTCCTCTGCCTGGCTTCACTTGCTGCCTCCCCCATCTGTTCCTCTTCTCCTGGGAACTCTGATGCTCTAAAACCTTTTGCTGTCTGTCCACGGGCACAGGAGGAGCTTCCACATTCCCTGCCGCGGGGACTCACCTGATGGTCACTCCCCATCCCTGCTTCTTGTCAGCTGCCTTACCATGGGGTACCTGCCCTTCAGGTCCAAGAGTGAGGGCAGGTCTGTAACAGCCCCCAGCCCCCAGCCCCAAGTGGCCAGCAATGCCTCGTGCAGGGGTTCAGGAGGGGAAATTCTGCAAGGTGATGAACCACAATGCTGACCCACCTGTGGTCTCCCCTCCCAGTTTCATTCACTTGGCTGCCCATCATCATGTATCCCTCCAAATATATCTAACAGGCATTTTTAAAAGATATTTTTCACATATTTATTTAAATTTTCAAATATATTGTCATAATATGTTACATCTTTTCTCATTTATTACTGTGACATGTTACAGATACACAAGATGGGAATGACATAGAAATGTAAAAACATAAGCATAATTGGGGTTGGGGTTTAGCTCGGTTGGAAGAGTACTGCTGTGCAGTCTCTGAGGACCTGGGTTCAATCCCCAGCACTGCAAAATCAGGAGACGGATCTGTCAGCCCACTCTGAAATCAATCCCAACACAATTGGCTATTGAAAACTCTATGAGGGTTGCTATGAGTTGGACCTGAACAGCACACAAGAACAAGGCATAATTAGTGCTATGTCATATTTCAAAAGATGTATGCTATTTCCTTCAAATTAAGGCCCACCTAGAATGAATTTTTTAGAGTGCAAAATATTGAATTTCAGCATTACATAGTCAATATATGTATATAATGTAATTTGCCCATATTTACCCCTCCATTACCTTCAGGTTCCCCCTTTCACTGGTCTCCTTACTCTTCTCAAATGGTCTCCCTTCTACTTTCATGCCTTGTATGTTTTCAAATCTTGATTCCACATATGAGAGAAAAACATGCATTATTTGTCTTTCTGAGTCTGGCTTATTTTGGTTAACATGATCTTCAGTTCTATCCAGTTTCTGTAAATGTTTGATTTCTGTACAGGTGAGATCTACTTTCCTATTTCTGCATGTCTCTGGAAGTTTCTCTGGTGCCATTTGCTGAAGAGGCTGTCTTTCCTCCAATGTATGTTTCTGGCACCTTGTGAAGAGTCAGGTGGTTGTAGAGGGCAGGAGAATTTCAAGAGATCTGAAGAAAAGGAGGAGCCCTGGGAGTGTGGGGTGGAGGCGAAGGGTAAAGCCAATAAATGTTCCCTTTCAGCTGGGTGTGGTGGACAATGTGGACATGGCCACCTTCTCTCAGGCTGACTGGGAAAAGCACAAAGGGGAGAGAGGCAGCCCTGCTCCCTGTCCTGCAGGCAGGACCTCCCATGCAACCTAGCTGTGCTTCCTTGTAGTCACTTGGCAGATCCTGGCGTCTAAGGTCAAGCTCTGCTGTTCAAGGCCAAGCCCTGGGACCCTCAGCCTGTGTGGAACCCCATGGGGACTTGGCCTCAATTCATGGTCCCAAATCTCAGGCTGAGGTTTTACAGACTTAATGTACAGATATAGAAATCAAAACTCAGACATAAATAAAGGCAAAGGAAATTCATACCAAGGATGACTTGGGATACTTTAAGGGAGAGAATTAAGAGTTATTTGTGTTGCTTTTGTAAAGGAATATAATTGGGTTACTCTTCTTTCTTTCTTTTTTTTTTTGTGGTACTGGGGGTTGAACGCAGGGCGATGAATAACTTTGTACAAGTGACATTTCCTACATGTATGGCTACAGAACAAGTTCTGTGAAGTGAGATTGCTGGGTAAAAGATTACATAATCTGTCAGGCAAAGCAGGACATGTCTGTAATCCCAACAACTCTGGAGGTGGAGGCAGGAGTATTGGGATTTTGAGGCCAGAGGTAGCCCATATGATTTAGTGAGACCTTGTCTCAAAATAAAAAACAAAACATGGACTGGGGGTGCAGCTCAGTGGTAGACACTTGCAAAAGCACGCATGAAGCCCTGGGTTCAGACCCCTAGTACCAAAGAAGAAGAAAAGAGATTAAATCATTTGTTTAATTGGCCAGGCTTGGTGGCACATACCTGCAATCCCAGCAGCTCGGGAGGTAGAAGCAGAATGATTAAAAGTTTGAGGCCAGAGGCAGCCTGTGTAATTTAATGAAACCTTGTCTCAAGGTTAAAAAATTTTTATTAAGGGACTGGGGGTGCAGCTCAATTGTAGAGCACTTGCAAAGTATGTGCAAAGCCCTGGAGTTAGCCCCATAGTATTGAAAGAAAAATCTGTTTAATTAGCTTTCATTTTTTTTTAAAGAAGTGAGAACTTACATTTGCCAGTCATACTGAGAATTTGTCTTCTTTCATGCATGTACTTAATGTAATTGCATCTTGTGAGACGAGGTCTGGCTATGTAGCCCAATCTAGCCCTACATTCTTGATACACCTGCATCATGGCATCCCAAATGCTGGGGTTACACGCAGGTGCTGCCATGACTGCTCTAATTGCAATTCTTTCTTACCTTATTTTTTCATTTGTAACAAGTCTTTGTAGATAAGTCATTCTCATATTTTTCATCATCAGGCCCATTAATATTGTGTTTTGTTTATGGGGTTGTATCTGTTGATATTTTCTATATTAAAAATAAAAACAGAAACTTCAGAGAGTTATTTATTAGTTCACTAAAATGATAAAAATAAGATCATAATATGTTAACATAAAAAGCATACTTAATGAAAAAACTAAATTTTCCAAAGTAAAAGAGCAGTGAAAAGAAAAAAAATACAGTCACATTAAGACAATAAAATTAACTTAAATATTGTTGCTGTTAGGTGCCATTGAGTTGAGTCCTACTCATACTGACCCTCAAAGGGTTTTCTTTTTTCTTTTCTTTTGTTTTTTTTTTGGTGGTACTGAGGGTTGAACCCAGGGCCTTGTGTTTGCATGCTCTGCAAATGCTGTACCACTGAGCTATTCCCTCAGCCTCCTCAAAGAGTTTTCAATAGCTGATTGTTTTGGGATTGCTTTGGGAGTGCATTGCCATGTCCTTCTCCCATTTTTGCAGTGCTGGGGATCAAACCCAGGGCTTCGGAGCACAGAGCTGCACTCTATCAGTTGAACTACAACCAACGAATTATAACAAAGACTTCTGATACAAATCAGAACAACAATGAGATATCACCTCACCCCAGTAAGAATGACTTTTTACCAAAAAGACAAAAGTGCTGGTGAGGATGTGGAGAAAACAAAATCCTTACACACTATTGGGGAGAATGTAAATTATCCATGGTGTAATACAGTATAAGGACTTCTCCACAAAAAAAACCACAAAAAACAAAAAACTAAAACTAGAACTACCTTTTGATCCAGACAACCCAGTAGTGAGTATATATTGAAGGAAATGAAATCAGTATGTCAAAGAGACATTCCAATACTCATTACAGCACTATTTATAATTGTCAAGAAGTGGAAGAAACCTAAATGTCCATCATCTGATAAATGGATAAATAAAATGTGTTACATATACACAATGGAATATTATTACACCATAAAAAGAATGTAATCCTGTCATTTACTACAACATGCATGGAATTGGAAATCATTAAGTGAAATTAGTCAGGCACAGAAAGACAAGTACCACATGATCTCACTCATATGCTAAATCTAAAGATGTCAGTTTCATGGAAGTTGAGGAAATAATAGTTATCATAGGCCAGGGAGTATGGTGGAAAGGGTGGGATGAGGAAAGCTTGGTCAATGGGTACTAAGTTGTAGGTAGGCATAAGAAATTCTTGTGTGCTATTGCACAGATGGGAGACTATGGAGAGCAATTATGTAAAGTTGATTTAAAAAAACTAAAAGAAAGGATTTTGAATGTTGAGCAATTATGCTATTAATTATGGTTTATATGCAATGTCCCTCAAAAGAAGTTATTTGCCAGATAGATGTTTTTTAGTAGCCCATATTTAAATGTTAGGAAACAAATCTAGGAAAGTAGGCTGCATCCTTTATATTTGCATCCTTTATATCTACTCTGGTTACCTGGGCTGGGATTTAGCTCAATTGGTAGAGCCCTGCTCTGCAGTCTCTGAAGTCCCAAGTTTGATTCCCAGCACCACAAAATGGGAGAAGGATGTGGCAACCACCTCCCAAGGCAATCCCAAAACAATCAGCCATTGAAAACCCTATGAGGGTCACTATGAGTTGAACTCGACTCGATGGCACCTAACAATAACAACAACAACAACAACAACAACAACAACTCTGGTTACCTATGTTGTTGTTGTTAGGTGGCATCGAGTTGTGTCTGACTCATAGCAACCCTCAAAGGGTTTCCAATGGCTGATTGTTTTGGGATGGACTGTTATTCTGATGATTTTGCCCCTGTAATGAGTTTGCTTCCTCTCTTTAGCTTTTAGAATAGCTTCTTTTCTCTCTAGATTTAGCATTCCAATTATAATGTGTTGTGAGGAGGATCTGTTCTAGTCTACTCTGTTTGGTGTTTGAATGTTTCAGTTGTGGTATTGTATTCAGTTGTATTCAGCTGCCTTAGATTTAGGGATGTTCTCATCCAATATTTCTTTGAATAAATTTCCTAATCCTCACATGCTGTTTTCAGCTCCTTTGTGAACCTCTTGAATTCATAGGTTTCATTTGTTCATTTTATCAAATATCTCTTAAAAATCTTACCCATACTCTTTATCTTGGCATCTGAGTAATAAGGGCTTCCACCTTTTCTCAGTTTCAGCTCTCCTGTTTTCAGCTGCATCTAGTCTGGATACTGAAGATTCTACCATAATACTGAGTTGATTTATTTTGTCTTGCATCTAAGGGACTGCTGCTTGATTCTTGTTCATGATCTCTACTTCTCTGGAGAAATTTTCTTCCAAATTAGACACCTTTTTATTCAGTGAATTCATTGCTCTCATGGTGCTGTCTTTGAGGTCTTTCAGCATATTTATAAGCAGGGTTCTAAACTGTCCACTGGGCATCTCCAGGAATCCAGTTACCCTGAAATTATCATTGAGGTGCTTTGGTCTATAGGATCTTCTCATCTAGCTCGACCTTTCATGTTTCTTGTGTTTTCTTTTGCTGAGGCTTGCCCATTGCTTGGTCTGGGTGCTTGGTCTCATCTCCTCCATGTGGAAAGAGGTTCTCCCTCAACATTCCCATGAGTTTGGGTGATGGTGGGTCACTGGCACTTCTCTCTCCCTCCTCCACCTCCATAGTTTGCAGCCTCAGTGTCTGGTGTCTAGCCCCTGTTGCCCCCTCAGTTTCTCTCCATCCCCTACATTCCTAACCCCCAACCACAGCACAGCCTAAACTGTGCATCTTAGGCTCCCCAGACCTATGGTGCTACTTCTCTGCATCACAAGCACTACCAGGCACCTTATTCTGAAGAAGCTTTCTTATGCTCAGGGATCCAGCAGTGCCAGCCACACTTCTTTGTGCCCTGAACTTGCTACCTTTCAGTTCCTCCTCTTTAGCTTATGGTTCCAGTGGCTCTAGAGGCCAGGGTGGTGACTTCTCTCCCCCCACCAAAAAACAAAAAAACAAAAACCCAAAAAACCAAAAAACATTGTCTCTGGATCCATGACTCTACAGTGGTACATGTTGCCTGGCTCCTTTCCAAGAGTCTGGCAGACCTCTGTTTTGCCCACTCTGCCTCCTCTAAGCTGATGCCCATCAGGAATGGCCTTACTGGACCTCTCTTCAGCCATGCATCCTTGCAAGTGGCTCTTCTTTGTTTCCCATCAGCACTGTGCCATCAAGGATGGCCCTGCTTGATCTCTCTTCAGCTATGCCACCTTCAGCAGCTCTGCCTTGTCTCCTGCCAGCTACACACTGTCAGGATGGCCCCACTAGATGTCTGTTCAGCCATGCATCTTTGAAGGCCTCTCCACCTTGTCTCCCATCACCTGAGTGCCATCAGGGATGGAATGCTACTGATTTTTGAGTGCCAATTTTGTATACTGTTTCTTTGCTGAAGGAGAGTTAATTAGTTCTGAGAGTTTTTTAGTGGAGTTTTAAGGGTGTTTTAAGGATCAAATAATCCCCAAATAGGGATAATTTGACCTATTTGCCCTCTATTTGTATCCCTTTTATTTGTCTTTCCTGATTGCTCTGGCCAGGACTTTAATCACTATATTGAATAAGAGGAGATAATGGACATCCTTGTCTTGTTCCTGATCTTAGAGGGAATGGTTTTAATTTTTCCCCACTTAATATAATGTTGGGTATAGGTTTGGCATATATAGACTTTATGATGATGTTGAGATGTGTTCCTCTATTTCCAATTTCTTCAGGACTTTTACCATATAGGGATGTTGAACTTTGTTGATAGCTTTTTCTGCACCTATTGAGATGATCGTGTGATTTCTGCCCTCAGTTCTCTTGATGTGTTGAATTATATCAATTGATTTGTGTGTGTTGAACCAGACTTGCATCTGTGGAATGAAACCCAACTGGTTGTGGGTGTATGATCTTTTTTATGTGTTTCTTTGTTTGGTTTGTAGGAATTTTATTAAGGATTTTTGCATTGATGTTCATCAGGAAAATTGGACTATAGTTTTCTTTTTCAGTTGTGTTCTTATCTGTCTTTGATATCAGGGTGATAATGGCTTTGCAGAAATATTTTGGAATTATACCTTATTTCTTGTGATGGAATAGTTTGAGGTGGATAGGTATTAATTCCTCTTTCAAAGTTTGATAGAATTTGGCTGCAAACCCATCAGGACCTGGGCTTTTCTTTGTTGTAAAGTTATTTATTGCCTCAATTTTATTTTGTATGGATCTGATTAATTTACTTATATCTTCTGGATTTAATTTTGGTAAGACATACATGTTGTGGAATTTATCTGTTTTTTCTGTATTTTTCTATTTTGGGGGTGTTCAAGTTCTCAAAGTAATCTCTGATGATCTATATTTCATTAGCATCTATTTTTATGACCTGTGTTACATCTCTAATTTTATTAATTTGTTTCTTGTTGTTGTTGTTGTTGTTGTTGTTGTTGTTGTTGTTCTTCTTCTTCTTCTTCTTCTTCTTCTCCTTCTTTATTTAGTTTTGCTACATTTCAATCATGTTTATCTTTTCAAAGAACCAACTCTTGCTTTCATTCATTCTCTGAATTTTTAAAAAAAATCCCACTTCACTGATTTCTGCCTTGATATTTCTTTCTATGTGGTAGTTTCAGGGTTGGCTTGATGTTGATTTTCTAATGCCTTAAGGTATATCATAGTTATTTATTTGGGCCTTCTCTAGTTTTTGGGTGTAGGCACTCATAGCTATGAATTTCCCTTGTAGAACTGCCTTGGCTGTATCCCAAAGGTTTGGGTAGGTTGTGTTTTCATTAACATTCAATTATAGGAGCTTTTAATTTCCTTTATGATTTCTTCAATGATCTATTGATTGTTCAAAAGTGTGTTATTAAGTCACCATGTATTGGTAATATTCTTGTAGCTTTCATCAGTATTGATTTCTAGATTTTTTTCCACTGTGATATGGTAAGGTACAAGGAATGACTTAAAAAATGTATTTATTGAGGTTAATTTCATGAACTACAATGTAGTCTGGGCTGGGGTTTAGCTCAGTTGGTAGAGAGCTGCTCTGCACTGTCTGAAGACCCAGATTCAATCCACAGCACCACTAAAATGGGAGAAGGAAGTGGCAATCCATTCCTGAAGCAATCCGAAAACAATTAGTCCTTGAAAACTCTATGAGGGTCCTTAGGAGTTGGACCCAACTTGATGGCACCTAAAAACAATGCCCTCTCTTTTAGTTCCATGTGATGCTAAGAAGAATGTGCATGCCATATCTGTTGGTTGGAATATTCTGTAGACATCTGTTAAGTCCAGTTGGTCTATGGTGTTGGTTATGTTGATAGTTTGTTGACTTTTTGCTTCAATGAACTGTCTTTTAAAGACCATGGCGTATTGAGGTCTCCCTTTATTATTGTTTCTGGACCTATGTGTTCCTGTATAGCCAGTAATGTTTGTTTTATGAAGTGTGCCAGTGTTCAGGGCATAATTATTGACTATTGCTTTGTCCTCTTGCTTGACTGTTTCCTTTATTAAAATGTAGTGGCCTTTTCCCCTTGTGATTTACTTAGGACTGAGGTCAAGTTTCTCAGAAATTAGTATAGCTACCCTGTTTTTTTCTATCTGCATATGCTTCCTTCTTGGCTAATGAGGTGATTATTTTTGATGCCACATATAGAAAGATTTTTTTTCTTAATCCAATTGGCCAATTGTTGTCTTTTAAATGATGAATTAAGACCATTTACATTTAGGGTAATTTTTGAGAGGAGTTTGGTATTTTGCATAATTTTGTTGGTTCTCTATTATGTTTGGTGTTGCTTGTTCTTTACCTTGTCCTGTATTCATATTCGAGTATTGCTGGTGTATTAAGTTAGATACCCGTGCTTCTTTACTAGCTTTGATTTGTTCCTGTGTTCTTCTCATGGGTTTTATTCATTTTTGTGGTCATGGATTTGAGATTTTCTTTCTGCTTCTGTGTAGGGAGAAATTGGGAGGAAATTGGCAAGAATCCCAAAACAGGGAAAATAGCTAAATCTAGGGAAAATGAAAGTAACTTGGTTGGATGTTTGTACAAGACCCTTCACAAATCCCCCAAACCTGATTGGACAATTGGGCACACTGATTGGCTCAGGCCATTCCATGGATGAGCTATATAAGGAACTGCACTGTGGCAGCTCAGCCCTTTCTCTTGCCTGGACCATTGGCAAGGAAATAGCTCGACCTTTTTGGCCCAGATCTTCGACCACCAACAAGGAAAGACCCCTTCTCACCCAGACCACTGATGAGGAAACAGCTTTCCTGCTCTCTTGCCTGGACCTTCAGTGAGGAAAGAATGCTCTCCTGCCGAGACCATCAAGAAGGAAAAATCCGCTCTCCATCTGATCACCAACGAAACAAGAACTGTCTCCTCATGACCACCAAGACCACCAACATGGGTGTTTGCCCCTGGAAGGCAAAAGCAACCAAGGCTTTTCCTTTCTCCCATCTCTGCTGGTGTCCCAAGGGCTGCAGGAGTCCGTGCCCCTCACCTGAGGGTCCTGAGTGAATTGTGTTTAGTATCTGTATGCGTGGCGCTACCACCCATCCAAACATCTGGGCCGGACCGGGAGGTGCGCGCCCCACACTTCTGTATGTAGAATTTCCTTATGCATCATCTGCAGTGTTGGTTCAGTGATCATGAATTCCTTAACCTTGTGTTTATCATGGAAAGTATTTCTCCTACCTACTTTAAAGGATAATTTACTGGATGTAGTATTTTTGTTTGGTAGTTACTTGTTGTCAGTAATTTGAAATATCAGCCCATGCTTTCCTTAGTTTTAGGCTTATTGTTTAGAGGTCTATTGTTATTCTGATTGGTTTCCCTTTGTAGGTGAACTGACTTTTTCTCACGCAGAATTTAGAATAGTTTCTTTGTAGTTTTAGCATTCTCATTAGAATGTGATGTGACGAGGTCTCTTCTGTCTGGTGTAATCTATTTGGTGTTCTATATGCCTCTGTGCTATGAGTGTATATTTCTTTCCCAAAGTTTGGAAATTTTTCAACTCTTATTTCATTAAATGGGTTTTCTATGCCTCTAGTTTTACTTTCAGCTACTTTTGGCACCACCTGTATTTTTAGGTTATCTTGCTTAATCTTGTGAAACACCTCTTGAAAGTTTTGATGATGATTGAAAGTTGTGGTGATATTCTTTCATTTTTTGGGGGACTTCTTGGTTTCTGATTAAGTAAGCACTTTGACCTTTCCTTCTATCCCTGATATCCTGTTTTCTGCTTCACTCAGTCTATTTGTGTTACTTTCCACTATCACCTTTATTTAATTGATTACATTTTCAACTCCAGCATTTCTGTTTGGTTCTTTTTCAAGACAAGTTTATTTGCTGAATTTATTCTAAATTGGATACTTCCTTTGGTCAGGTATCTCAACTGAATACATCTGCTTAGTTGCAGTTTCTTCATAGTAATAATTTTGACTGAAATCATAGTTAATGTAATTTGGGCCCAGGTGATGCTTAAGAGAATTGCCTACAGAAAGTGGTTAGTAGGGATAGTAATGAGTATGATTAGGGGAAAGATACTGATTGTAGAAAGAGATATTTATAGCAGAGGGACAGAAGCCATGGGAAGAGGCAGGGGAACAGGAGACAGGTTAGATAGGAGTAAATAAGAAGAGGGGCAAGGGAGGAAAGTGTTTCATAGTGGGAAAGAAGAGAGTAGGTAAAATATATCTGCTTATATACTGTATGAAATATATTTAATGTTATACACAGATTATAAAAAGCAATGCCAATAAAATCATGCCAGATTTTTCCCTTGTTTTTCCTTCCATCCATTTAATTTTTAAACAATTGATATCAAAATTATTGAAAGTATTACTAGAAATAAGAATGAACTAAAGGGGGAAAATAGATGGAAATTAGACAAGTGAGAGGGATTGAAGGGGATAAATGAAGGGATGGAAAGAAGGAAAACAACATTAGCAACAACAAAGCAGACAAAAATATAAAAATAAAAACAGACTAAAATAATTAAAAAGAAATAAAAAGCAAACAACCTAGGAACCCCCTATTCTTCCCACAGCACTATTTTCAGTTGTCCCTTCTAGGTGTCTAGGAGCCGTTCAGGCAGGATCTTCCCAGGAAGTCTTGGATACCCACAAGATGCCTTCCAATGGAATTTAGTAGTCAAGAACATCACTACTAAGATGAGTCTCACAAACTGAAGGCAGGAGCCTTCCCTTCATCCAGCACAAATACTCCCTTTCCTCATTTCTTGGGGCTATTCTCACAACTGTGGTAGCTAGGCTAATCAATGCTCCTGCCTGTGCCTTTCCCAGTGGCACAGAGCTTGTGCATTAACTGCATCCCAGCAATAGGGGCCAGTGGTATAGAACTCATCCATTACCCACATGCCATCCACTGGCACTGGTGACACAGAGCTCACATGTTACCCATGTTCCAGTAGCTGGTACCATTTACGCTCAGCTGCTGTTAAATCTGCCAGTCTATTGGAGGTCACAAATGCAATGTCTGCCCTCAACAGGCACATTGCACCATTTTTGTCTCTCTCTGAGCAGCTTTCCAGCTCAGCAGTGTACGTTCACTATTAGCTGGTCGAAATCTCTGTTTTCTATGGCCTCCCTGGTGAACTTCCTGATGCTTCTTTATGATGTATCTTGTCTATCACAGGTACCATGTCCCAACTCCTCTGTATGCATTCAGGTCAGTGGATGTGGTCTGCCAGGGAATTTCCATTCACCTTTGGCTCCACTGCCCATTTGGCCCATACTATCTCTGTCTCTCCTGGGTTGTAGGGATTCCTCTGATGTGGCATGCCACCGGGGCCAGTTCTATTCATTTCATCACACTGAGTGGTCTTTTTGGTTACTGTGGGCAAACGACCCATTCTGTGGATTCTGTGGGTCTCTCATACTCCTGTGCTCATAAAGTCCAAGGCATCTCAGTTCTGCCATTTTTGTTTGTGCCAGTCAGATTGGGATTGCTTGAATTGAGACACATTAACTGGAAGTCACTTCATGAACACGTTTTGATGCTCTCAGAATAATCTAGCCTATAGCTTAAGTCCTTAATAAAAAGACAGAGATGATTTACTGCACCTTAATTCTGGAAGAGAAAAAGATAACAGGATCATCTTTCCAGGAGGAGGAACTCTAGGCTTCTGGAAAATCACAGATATATGGAAGAACCCTTATCTCAGACACAATTGGGGTGAGGAGTAGAGGCTAGAGTGTGCCCAAGGTCAAGCTTCTCCCCTTGCTTTCCTGGACATTGGTGCTTATCCAGTGAGCCCAGACTAGACATTGTCTGTCATCCACCCTTGGGAGTGCCATTTAAACTAGGGTTTAGTGAGGAAAGAAACACAAAGCTGGTGCTATAAGGCCTGATATATCAGTGGGAGAAGATCTATTTCTCCCAAATCAATGGCTCCATGAAAGAAGAACTTTGCAGGTTCAAGTAAGTGATTCTGAGCATTGTGCCCCAACCCCACATTCCATCGCAGGTAGATAGCCCAATCACACCACAAAACCTTGTGTGCTGCAACTGGGACATCATCAGATGTAGCTAGGGTTTAGGGTGAGGGTGACTTTAGGCAGGTGCCAGGGATAGCTAGGGTTAAGAATTATGGTGATTGTAGATGGGTGCCAGGGCTAGCTACAGCTTAGGGTGAGGGTGACTATAGATGGGTGCCAGGGCTAGCCAGGGTTTAGTGTGAGGGTGATTGTAGGTGGATACCAGGGATTGCTTGGGTTTAGGATGAGGGTGATTGTAGCTGGGTGCCAGGGCTAACTAGGGTTTTGGGTGAGGGTGATTGTAGGTGGGTGCCAGGGCTAGCTAGGGTTTTGGGTGAGGGTGATTGTAGGTGGGTGCCAGGGTGAGATAGTGTTTAGGGTGAGGGTGATTGTAGGTGTGTGCCAAGGTTATCTCAGGTATTGGGTGAGGGTGATATTAGAGGGTTACCAGGGCCAGCTAGGGTTTAGGGTGAGGGTGATTATAAGCGGGTGCCAGGGCTAGCTAGGGTTTAGGTTGATGGTGTTTGTAGAGGGGTGCTAGGGCTAGCTAGGTTTGAAAGTGAGGGTGATAGTAGAAAGTGAGGGTGACAGGGCTAGCATGGTTTAGGGTGAGAGTGATTTTAGGCAGATGCCAGGGCTAGCTAGGGTTTACTGTGTGGGTGATTATAGGTGGGTGCCAAAGGTAGCTGGGGTTTAGGGTGAGGGTGATTGTAGGCGGGTGCCTGGGCTAGCAAGGGTTTAGGGTGAGGCAGATTGTAGGTGGGAGCCAGGGCCAGCTTGGGTTTATTCTGAGGGGCATTGTAGGTTTGTTCCAGGGCTATCTAGGGTTTAGGGTGAGGGTGATTGTCAGAGGGTGCTAGGGCTAGCTAGGCTTTAGGGTGTGGGTGATTGTAGATGCATGCCAGGGCTAGCTAGAGTTTAGGGAGAGGATGATTTTTGATGGGTGCCAGGGTTAGCTAGGGCTTAGGGTGAGGGTGATTGTAGTTGGATTCCAGAGCAAGCTAGGGTTTAGTGTGAGGATGATTGTAGGAGGGTGCCACGGCTATCTAGGGTATAGGGTGTGGGTGATGGAAGGCAGGTGCCAGGGCTAGCTAGTGTTTAGTGTGAGCGTGTAGGCGGGTGCCAGGGCTAGCTCAGGTTTAGAGTTAGATTGCTTGTAGATGGGTGCCAGGGCTAGCTAATTTTAGGGTTATGGTGATTGTAGATATTTGCCAGGGCTAGCTAGGGTTTAGGATTAGGGTGATTGTAGATGGGTGCCATGGCTAGCTAGGCTAGGGTTTATGGTGAGGATGATTGTATGCACCTTCCAGGGCTAGCTAGGGTTTAGTTTGAGGGTGAATTTAGGCGGGTCCCAGAGGTAGCTTGGGTTTCAGGTGATGGTCATTGTAGATGGGTGCCAGGTCTATCTAGAGTTTAGGGCCAGGGTGATTGTAGGTAGCTTCCAAGGCTAGCTAGGGTTTAGGTTAAGGGTGATTTCAGGTGGGTGCCGGGGCTAGCTAGGGTTTATGGTGAGGGTGATGGTAGATGTGTGCCAGGGATAGCTAGGTTTAGGGTGAGGGTGATTGTAGATGGGTGCCAAGGCTTGTTAGGATTTAGTGTGAGGGTGATTATAGATGGGTGCCAGGGGTAGCTAGGGTTTAGGGTGAGGTTGATTGCAGATGGGTGCCAGGGATAGGTAGAGTTTAGGGGGAGAGTGATTGTAGATGGGTGCCAGTGCTTGCTATGGGTTAGGGTGATGGTGATTGTGGATGGGTGCCAGGGGTAGCTATGGTTTATGGTGAGAGTGATTGCAGATAGTAGACAGGGCTAGCTAGGGGTTAGGTTGAGGGTGATTGTAGGCAGGTGTCAGGGTTAGATATCGTATAGGGTGAGGGTGATTGTGGGTGGGTGCCAGGGCTATCTAGGGTTGAGTGTGAGCATGAATGTAGATGGGTGCCAGGGTTGAGTGTTAGGGTGATGGTAGGCTGGTGCCCCAAAAGTTAGGCTAGGTTCCCCAAAACCTAGCTGGGCATGGCACCCACCTACCATCACCCTCACCCAAAACCCTAGCTGGCCCTGACACCCAACTACGATCGCCCTCAACCTCAACCCTGGCTAGCCCTGTCACCTTTCTACCATCGACCTCACCCTAATCCGCAGCTAGCCTTTGAAATTGCCTACCATCACAGTCATTCTCAACTCCAGCTAACCCAGCACCCACCTACCATCGCCCTCACTATCAATTGTGGTGGGCCCTGGCACACACCTACCACCGCCTTCACCTGAAATCCCGACTAGCCCTGGCACCCGTCTACCATCACCCTCATTTTCAAACCACGCTAACCCTGGCAACTGCCTACTATTGCACTCACTCTAAACCCAAGCTAGCCCTGGCACCGATCTATCGTCGCCCTCACCCTCAACTCTGGTTAGCCCTGACACTCGCCTTCCATTGCCCTCACACTCAACCCCTGCTAGCCCTGTCACCAACCTACCATCACTCTCACCTCAATCCAGCTAGCTCAAGAACCCTCATACCATGACCCTCATCCTCAAACACGGCTAGCCCTGGCACCCGCCTACAATTGCCTTCATCCCAAACACTAGCTGGCCCTGGGACCCGCCTACCATCGCCCTCACCCCAAACCCGAGCTGGTCCTGTCATGTGCCTACCCATGCTCTCACCCCAAACCCTAGCTGGCCCAGGCACCCATCTACAATCACCCTCTCCTTAAACTCTAGCTGGCCCTGGTACCCACCTACAATCGCTTTCACCCCAGACATGAGCTGGCCCTCGCACCTGGCTTTCATTGTCCCTACTCAAACCCTTGCAGGCTCTGGCACCCACCTACCATCACCTCCTGCCCCAAACCTATCTGACCCTGGCACCTGTTTACCATCGCCCTCACCCCAAACCCTAGATGGCCCTGGTACCCGCCTACCTTCGTCCTCACCCCAATCCCTACCTGGCCTTGGCACACACCTACCATCAGCCTCACCAAAAACCCTAGCTGGCCTTGGCACACACCTACCATTGCCCTCTCCCCAAACCCTAGCTGGCCCTGGCACCCACCTACCATCACCTTCACCCTAAGCCCTATCTAGTCCTGGCACCTGCCTACCATCGCCCACACGCTAAACTCTAGCAAGCCCTGGCACCCACCTACCATTGCCTTTACCCCAAACCCTAGAAGGCCCTGTCACCCATCTACCTTTGCTCTCACCCACAAACATACCTGGCTTTGGCACATGCCTACCATCGGCCTCTCCCCAAACCCTAGCTGGCTCTAGCACATGCCCACAATTGCCCTCACCAAAAGCTCTAGCAGGCCCTGGCACTCACCTACCATCACCCTCACCCCAAACCATAGGGGGCTCTGTCACTCATCTACCATCGCTCTAACCCTAAACCATAGCTAGCCCTGGCACCTGCCCATCACCCTCACCCAAGGCCCTAGCTAGCCCTGGCACTCACCTACCATTGCCCTCACCCTAAGCCCTAGCTAGCCCTAGCACCCACCCACCATCACCCTCACTTTAAGCCCTAGTGAGCACTGGCACCCGCCTACCATTCCCCTCACCCTAAACAGTAGCTAGCCTTGGCACCTGCTTACCATTGCCCTCACCCTTAACTCTGGCTAGCCCTGGAATCCGCCTAACATCACCCTAACCCTAAATCCTGACTAGCCCTAGCACCTGTCTACAATCTCCCTCACCCTTAACCCTGACTAGCCCTGAAACCCGCCTACCATATCCCTCACCCTAAACCATGGCTAGCCCTGACACCCACATACCATTGCCCTCACCCTCAAACCTGGTTAGTCCTGTCACTCACCTACCATTGCTCTCACCTCAATCCAGCTAGCCCCAGATCCTGCCTACTGTAGCCCTCACCCTCAAACACGGCTAGCCCTGGCACCCACCTACCATCACCTTCACCCTCAACCCTGGTTAGTCCTGACACCTGGCTCTGATCGCCCTCACCCTCAAACCCAGCAAGCCCTGGTACCTCCCTACCATTGCCCTCACCCTCAACTGTGGCTAGCCCTGCCACCCACCTACCATTGCCCTCACCCTCAACTGCGGCTAGCCCTGGCACCCACCTATCATCACCCTCACCCCAAACCCTGGGTAGCCCTGGAATCTGCCTATCATTGCCCTCACCACAAACTCTGGCTAGACCTTGAACCCACTTACCATCGTCCTCACCCCAAACCCTGGGTAGCCCTGGAACCTGCCTATCATTGCCCTCACCACAAACTCTGGCTAGACCTTGAACCCACTTACCATCGTCCTCACCCTCAACCCTGGATGGCCCTGGCACCCGCCTACCATCGCCCTCACCATCAACCATGGCTAACCCTGGCACCTACCTACAATTACCCTCACCCTCAACCGTGGCTGAACCTCTCACCCATCTACAATCACCCTCACCTCCACCCTAGCTAGCCTTGTCACCCAGCTACAATCACCCTCACCCTCAAACCTGGCTAGCCCTGGCATCCATCTACTATCAGCCTCACCTTCAACCCTGGCTAGCCCTGGCACCGATTTACCATCAGCCTCACCTTCAACTCTGGCTAGACCTGGAAACCATTTACCATTGCCCTCACCCCAAACACGGGCTGGTCCTGTCATCCACCTACCCTTGCTGTCACCCAAAACCCTAGCTGGCCCTGGCACCCAGCTACAATCACCCTCTCCTTAAACCCTAGCTGGCCCTGGTACCCACCTACAATCGCCTTTACCCCAGACATGAGCTGGCCCTGGCACCTGCCTTTTATCTTCCCTACCCAAACCCTTGCAAGCCCTGGCCCCCACCTACCATTGGCCTCTCTCCAAACCCTAAATGGCCCTGGCACTTGGCTACTATCATCCTCACCTCAAACATTAGCTGGCTCTGGCACCCAGCTACCATCAACCTCACCCCAAAGCATAGCTGGCCCTGGTACCCACCTACCATCAACTTCAGCCCAAACCCTAGCAGGCCCTGGCACCCATCTACCATCACCTTCACCCCAAACCCTAGAAGGCCCTGGCACCTGCCTACCATCACTTTCAGCCAAAACTCTAGCAGGCCCTGGCACCTGTCTACCATCGCCTTCACCCCAAACCCTAGAAGGCCCTAGAAGGCCTCTGCCTACCTTTGCCCTCACCCCAATCCCTACCTGGTCTTGGCACACACCTACCATTGGCCTCTCCCCAAACCCTAGCTGACCCTGGCACCCGCCTACCATCACCCTCACTCCAAACCATAAGAGGCCCTGTCACCCACCTACCATCACCCTAAACCTAAACCATAGCTAGCCCTGGCAACCGCCCATCACCCTCACCCAAGGCCCTAGCTAGCCCTGGCACCCACCTACCATCGCCTACACACTAAGCCTGAGTGAGTCCTGGCACCCCCCTACCATCACCTACACTCTAAAGAGTAACTAGCTCTGGGACCTGCCTACCATTGCCCTCACCCTTAACCCTAGGTAGCCATGGAACCCACCTAACATAGCCCTAATCCTAAACACTGGCTAGCCCTGCTACCCGCCTACAATTGCCCTCATCCTAAATCCCGACTAGCCCTGGAACCCACCTACCATCTCCCTCACTCTAAACCATGGCTATCCCTGGCACCCGCCTACCTATTCCCTCACCCTCAAACCCAGCTAGCACTGGCACCCACCTACGATCGCCCTCACTCTCAACTCTAGCTAGCCCTGGCATCTGCCTACCATTGCCTTCACCCTCAAACTCGGCTATTCCTGTCACCCACCTACCATTGCTCTCACCTCAATCCGGTTAGCACCAGAACCCACCTACCATCGCCTTCACCCTCAAACATGGCTAGCCCTGGCACCCGCCTACCATCACCCTCACCCTCAACCCCGGCTAGCTCGACACCTGGCTTTGAAGGTCTTCACCCTCAAACCTGGCAAGCCCTGGCACCCGCCTGCCATTGTCCTCACCCTCAACCCCAGCTAGCCCTGTCTCCTGCCTACCACCACCCTCACCTTCAACTCCAATTAGCCCTGGCACCAGCCTTCCATCGCCTTCACCCTCAAACCTGGCTAGCCCTGGCACCCACTTACCATCAGCCTCACCCTCAACCCCGGTTAATCCTGGCACCTCCCTATCATCACCCTCACCATCAACCCCAGCTAAACCTGGCACCCACCTACATTGGCCTAATCCTTAACCTTGGCTAATCCTGACACCCTCCTACCATTGCCCTGACCCTCAAACATGGCTAGACCTGGCACCTGCCTACCATTGCCCTCACCACCAGCACTGGATACTCTGGCACCAGCCTACCATTGCCCTCACCCTGAACCCTGGCGAGACCTGGCATCCTTGTACCATCGCCCTCACCCTCAACACTGGCTAGCCCTGACACCCATCTACTTTCACCCTTACCCTCAAACCTGGGTATCCCTGGTAACTGCCTACCATAGCTCACTACCTCAACCATAGCTAGCCCGGATACCTGCCTACCATTGCCCTCATTGGAAACCCTAGTTAGCTCTAACACCCACCTACCATTGCCCTCACACTAAACCCTAGCTAGCCCTGGCACCCACCTGCCATCACTTTTAACTTCAACCCTAGCTAGCCCTGACACCCACCTATCATTGCACTCACCTGAAATCCTGGTTAACCCTGGCACCCGCCTACCATCGACATCACCCTCAACCCTGGTTAGCTTTGGCACCCACCTACCATCACCCTCACCCTAAACCCTGGCTAGCCCTGGACCTGCCTACCATTGAACCCACCCTAAACCCTGGCTATCCCTGGCCCCCAACTTCCATCACCCTCATCCTAAACCCTGCCTAGGCCTAGCACCCACCTAACATCACCCTCACCCTCAAAACCGGCTAGTACTGGCACCCTCCTAACACTGCCGTCACTCTCAACCACAGCTAGCCCTGGCACACATCTACCATCACTCTCACCCTCAAATCTGGCTAGCCCCAAAACCTGCCTACCATCGCCCTCACCCTCAAACATGGCTAGCCCTGGCACCCGCCTACCATTGCCCTTATCCACAACTCTGGCTAGCCCTGACACCTGCCTGTTATCATTTTTACCCTCAAAACTTGCTAGCCCTGGCACCTGCCTACCACTGACTTCACCCCCAAACCTGACAAGCCTTGGCACCTGCCTACCATTGCCCTCAACCTCAACCCTATCTAGCCCTGTATCCGCCTACCATCACCCTCACCATGAACCATGGCTAGCCCTGGCACCTGCCTACCATCACCCTCACCCTCAATCCTGGCTAGCCCTGGCATCTTCCTACCATCGCCCCCACCCCTACCCTGGGTAACCTGGGCACCCACTTACTTTTGCCCTTACCCTCAACCCTGACTAACCCTGGCACCCGCTACCATCACCCTCACCCTAAACCCTGGCTAACCCTGGCCTGCCCTAAAATCGGGCTCACTGTAAACCATGGCAAGCCCTGGCACCAGCCTACCATTGCATTCACATGAAATCCTGGCTAACCCTGGAACCCACCTACCGTTGACATCACCCTCAACCCTGGCTAGCCATGGCACCAGCCTATCATCATCCTCACCCTAAACCCTGGCTAGTCCTGGTCCGTCATATCATCGGGCTCATTGTAAACCCTGGCAAGACCTGGCACACGCCTATCGTCACTCTCACCCTAAACCCTGGCTAGCCCTGGCACCTGCCTACCATCACCCTCCACCTAAACCCTTGCTGGCCCTGGCATCCACCTGCCATGGCCCATGACCCAATCCCTGGCTGGCCATGGCACCCACCTACCTTGGCCCATAACCCAAATGGTGGCTGGCCCTGACACCCACCTGCCATCTCCCACACCCCCAAACCTGGCTGGCCCTGGCTCCTGCCTGCCATGGCCCATGCCCCAAACCCCAGCTGGCCCTGTTTCCTGCCAGCCATGGCCCGTGCTGCAAACCCAGGCAGGCCCGGGCACCCACCTGCCATGGCCCATGCCCCAAATCCTGGTTGGTTCTGGCGCCCTCCTGCCATGGCCCAATCCACAAACCCCAGCTGGCCCAGGCATCTGCCTGTCATGGCCCTCACCTGAAACCTTGGCTGGAGGGGCACATGCCTGCCATGGCCTGTGCCCCAAACCCCACCTGACCCTGGCATTGGCCTGCCATGGCCCATGCCCCAAACCCCAGCCAGCCTTGGCATCCCCCTGCCATGGCCCTCACCCCAACCCCTGGATAGCCTGGGCACCAAACTGCCATGGCCCTCACCCCAAACCCCAGCAGGCACTGGCATCTCCCTCCTTGGCCCTGGCACCAGCCTGCCATGGCCCATGCCCCATATCCCAGATGGCCCTGGCAACTGCCTGTCATGGCCTGTGCCTCAATCCTAGTTTGGCCCAGGCACCCACCTACCATGACCCATCCCCCAAATCCCAGCAGGCCTCGGTACCCACCTGCCATGGCCCATGTTCCAAACCCCAGCTGGTCCTGGCATACTCCTGCCACAGCCCATGCCCCAAATCCCTGCTGGCCCTGGAACCTGCCTGCCATGGCCTGTGCCCCAAACCCTGGATGTCCTGGGCACATGCCTGCCATGGCCCTTGCTCAAAAGCTCAGCTGGCTGGGGCACGGGCCTGCCATGGTCAGTACCCCAAACCTTGCCTGGCCCGGGCACCTGCCTGCCATGGTCCGGGCCCCAAATCCCAGCTGGCCCTGGCACTGACCTGCTATGGCCCACACCCCAAACCCTGGCCGGACCTGGAAGTAGCCTGCCATGACCGCGACCCAATGCCAGTCCAGCCCTGGCACTGACCTGCCATGGCCCGCACTCCAAACACCCGTGGGCCTTGGCATCCACCTGCCATGGCCCTTTCCCCAAGCCACAGTGGGCCCTGGCACCTGCCTGCCATGGCCCTCAGCCCAAACCCCAGCTAGTCCGGGAACCTGCCTGTTATGGCCCATGCCCTAAACCCCAGTGGGCCCTGGCAGTTGCCTGCAATGACCTATGCCCCAAACCCTGTCTGGCCCTGGCACCGGCCTGCCATGGCCTTGGAGCCAAACACTGGCAGGCCTTGGCAACCTCCTGCAATGTCCCTTGCCCCAAACCCTGGTAGACCCTGGCACCCACCTGCCATGGCATTCCCCCCAAATGCCAGTAGGCCCTGGCAACATCTGCCATGGCCCTCGCCCAAAACCCTGGGGGTCTCTGGCACCTGCCTTCCATGGCCCTTGCCCCAAACCCTGGGTGGCCTGGGCATGTGCCTGCCATAGCCCATGTCACAAACCCCGCCTGGCCCCAGCACCAGCCTGCCATGGACTGTGCCCCAAACCCCGGTTGGCTCTGGCACCTGCCTACCATGGCCAGTGCCCCAAACCCCAGGTGGCCTAAGCACCCACCTGACATTGCCCATGATGCAAACCCAGCTGGCTCTTGCATGTGCCTGCCAGAGCCCATGCCCAAATCCTGGCTTGCCCTGGTATCTGCCTGCCATGGCCTGGGCCCCAAGCCCCATCTGGTCCGGGCACCCACCTGCCATTGCCTGCACCCCAAACCCTGGCTGGCCCAGGCAACTGCCTGTCATGGCCCTCCCTTGAAACCTCGGCTGGCGGGGAATGTGCCTGCCATGGCATGTACACCAAACTTTGGCTGGCCCGGGCACCCGCCTGCCATGGCCTGGGACCCAAACCCCAGCTGATCCTGCCACTGGACTGCCATGACTCTCTACCCAAACCCCGGCTGACCCTGGGCCCATCTGCTATGGCCCCGACCCCAAAACCAGGTGGGACCTGGCACCCTCCTGTCATGGCCCTCTCCCTAAGCCCCGACTGGCCCTATCACTCCTCTGCCATGGACATAGATGCAAACCCCAGTTGGTCCTGGCACTCACCTTCCATGGACCATGCCCCAAACCCCAGCTGCCTTGGGCACCTGCCTGGTATGGCCCATGCCCCAAACTCCAGTTGGCTCAGGCACCCACCTGCCAAGACCTGCCCCCCAAACCCTGACTGGCCCTATCACCTGCGGGCCATGGCCCATGCCCCAAACCCCTGCTGGCCCTGTTTCCCACCTTTGATGGCCCGTGCCCCAAGCCCTGGCTGGCCCTGGAACCCACCTGCCAAGACTCATGCCCCAAACACTGGCTGGCCCTTGTAACAGCCTTCTGTGGCCCATGCCCCAAACCACGGCTGGCCCTGGCACTTGCCACCCATGGCCCATGCCCCCAAAGCTAGCTTACCTGGGCACCTGCCTGCCATGGCCCATACCCCAAACCCCATCTAGCCCGGGCACCTGCCTGCTGTGGCCTGCTCTCCAAACCCTGAGTGGCCTGGGCACCTGCCTGCCATGTACCTCACCCCAAACTCCAGATGGCTCTGGTAGCCACCATCCATGGTCCTCGCATCAAACCCCAGTGAACCCTGGCACCCACCTACCAGGGCCCTTGCCCCAAACCTTGGAGGACCCTGGCACACTCCTGCCATGGCCCTTGCCCCAAAACCTGGCGGGTGCTGGCAACACCCCGCCATGGCCCTTGTCAGAAACTTGGGCAGGCTCTGGTAAAGGCTTGCCATGGCCCAGGCTCCAAACCACAGCCAGCCCTGGCACCAGCCTTCCATGGTCATATCCCCAATCCCAAGGTGGCCCAGGCATGCACCTGCCATTGTCTGCGCCCCAAACCTCGGCTCGCTTAGACACATGCCTGCCATGGCTAGTGCCCAAAACTCTGGCTGGCCTGGGCACCCACCTGCCATGGCCTTTGCCCCAATCCTGGGGGGCCCTGGCACCCTCCTGCCATGGCCCTCACCCCAAACCCTGGCAGGCCCTAACACCTGCCTGCCAGGGCCCTTGCCAGAAACTCAGGCTGGCCCTGGCACTGGCTTGCATTGGCCCTCGTCCCAAACCCCAGCCGGCCTGGGCACCTGCCTGCCAAGACCCGCACCCCAAACACTGGCCGACCCTGGCCCCCACCTGCCATGGCCTGTGCCCCGAACCCCAGCTGACCTTGGCACTGGCCTGCCATGGCCCATGCCCCAAACCCTGGCTGGCCTTAGCACTGGCCTGCTATGGCCCCTGCCAGAAACCCCACCCAGCACTGGCACCTGCATGCTAAAACCCTTACCCCAAATACTGGTCAGCCTGGTCTCTGGACTGCCATGGCCCTCCCCCCACCTCTGGTTGGCCCTGGCACCCAGCTGCGATGGCCCTCTTCCAAAATCCTGGCGGGCCCTGGCACCTAGCAGCCATGGCCTTTGCCCCAAACTCTGGCAAGCTCTGGCACCTGTCTGCCATGGCCCTTGCCCCAAACCTTGGCAGACCAGGTACACTCCTGTCATGGCCCTTTCCCCAAACCCCGGTGGGCCCTGGCACCTGCCTGCCAAGGTGGCCCTTGCCAGAAACTTGGGCAAGCTCTGGCAAAGGCCTGCCATGGCCATTGCCCCAAAACACGGCTGACCCTGGCACCAGCCTGCCATGGATCTGGCCCCAAACCCTGGCTTGCCTGGGTACCCACTTGCCATGGCCCTATGCCCAAACCCTGGCTGGCCTGGGCACATGCCTGCCATGGACAGCACCCAAAACCTGGGCTGGCCTGGGTACCTGCCTTCCATGGTCCTGGCCCCATACTCTCGTGGGCCCTGGCTCCTGCCTGCCATGGACTTTGCCCCAAACCCTGGTGCACCCTGGCACCCTCCTGCCATGGCCTTCACTCCAAACCCTGGCAGGCCCTAGCACCTGCCTGTCAGGTTCCTTGCCAGAAACTTGGGCTGGCCCTGGAATCAGCCTGCCCTGGCTCTAGCCCCAAACCCCAGCTGCTCCGGGCACTGGCCTGCCATGGCCCTTGCCAGAAACCCCAGTGGCCTCAGGCACCTGCCTGCCATGGCCCGTGCCCCAAATCCTAGCTGTCCTGGGCACCAGCCTGCCATGAACCTCACTCAAAACCCCGGTGGTCCCTGGCACCCACCTGCCAAGGCCCTTGCCCCAAATCCTGGCAGACCCCAGCACCTACCTGCCAGGGCCCTTGTCAGAAACTCAGGCCAGCCCTGGTGAAGACCTGCCATAGCCCTCTCCCCAAACCCTTGTGGGCCCTGGCACCCACCTGCCATGACCTACACCCCAAATCCTGGGTGACCTGGGCACCTGCCTGCCCTGGCCCTCACCCCAAACCCTGGTGGCCCTGGCACCTACCTGCCATGGCCATTGCCCCAAGCCCCTGCCATGGCTTGTGCCCCAAACACCAGGTAGCCTGGCATGGGCCTACCATGGCCTGTTCCCCAAACCACAGTTGGCATAGGCACCTGCCTGCCATGGCCAGCACCCCAAACCCTGGCTGGCCCTGGCACTAGCCTGCCATGGCCCTCTCCCCAAACACTGGCGGGCCCTGGCACACACCTGCAATGGTCCTTGCCCCAATCCCGGTGGGCCCTGGCACCCACCTGCTTTGGCCCTCACCCCAAACCCTGGTGGGCCCTGGCACCAGCCTGCAATGGCCCTTGCCCCTAACCCTGGTGGGCACTGGCATCTGCCTGCCATGACCTGTGAGCCAAATCCCTGTGGGATCTGGAAACTGCCTGCCATGGCCCTCGCCCCAAACCCTGGGCACTGGCACTGGCCTGCCATGGCCCTCACCCCAAACTCTGGTTGGCCCAGGCATGCACCAGCCATGGCCATTGCCCCAAACACCGGCTGGCCCAGGCACACACTTGCCATGGCTTGTGCCCCAAACCCTGGCCAGCCCTGGAACAGGCCTGCCATAGCCCTTGCCCCAAACACTGGCTAGCCCTGGCACCAGCCTGCCATGGCTCTTGCCCAAGACACCGGCCAGCCTGGGCACCATCCTGCCATGGACTGCACCCCAAACCCTGGCTGACCCTGGCACCCACCTGCCATGACCTGTAGCCCAAACACTGGCCGGCCTGGGTACCGACCTGCCAAGGCCCACATCCCAAACACTGGCAGGTCCTGGCCCCTGCCTGCCATGGCTTGTGGCCCAAACCCCAGCTGGCACTGGCACTGGCCTGCCATGGCCCGCATCCCAAACCCTGGCCAACCTTGGCACTGACCTGCCATGACCCTCGCCACAGATCCTGCCCAACCTGCATGCTAAAACCCTCACCCCAAACACCAGCTGGCCTTGGCACTGGACTGACATGGCCCTTGCCCCAGCTCTGGGGGGCCCTGATACTGCCTGCCATGGCCCAGGCCCCAAACCCTGGGTGGCCAAGGGACCCACCTACCCAGGCCCTTGCCTCAAACCCCAGCTTGCCCGGGCACCTGCCTGCCATGGCCCTGGCCCCATATGCTGGCGGGCCGTGGCTCCTGCCTGCCATGGCCTGTGCCCTTAACCCTGGCCAGCACTGGCACTGGCTTGCCATGGCCTGTGCACCAAACCCTGGCTGACCTTGGCACTAGCCTCTCATGGTCCTTGCCATAAACCCCGCCCAGTACTGGCACCTGCATTCTAAAATGCTCACACCAAACACCGGCCAGTCTAGCTCCAGATTGCCATGGCCCTTGCCCCACCTCCATCCAGCCCTGGCACCAATCTGCCATGGAACTAGCTCTAACCCCAGCCAGCCCTGGCCCAAATCCCGGTGGGCCCTTGCACGCACCTGCTGTGGCCCTCACCCCAAACCTTGGTGGGCCCTGGCACCATCCTGCAATGGCCCTTGCCCCTAACCCTGGTGGGCACTGGCATCTGCCTGCCATGACCCATGCACCAAATCCCTGCTGGATCTGGCAACCATCTGCCATAGCCCTCGCCCCAAACCCTGGCATGCCCTGGCACCCACCTGACATGGCACTTGCCCCAAACCCCTGTGGGCCCTGGCACCTGCCTGCCGTGGACCTCACCCCAAACCCTAGCTGGCCCTGGCTTTTGTATGTCATGGCCCACACCCCAAACCCCAGCTGGCCCTGCCACCTGCCTGCCATGGCCCATGCCACAAACTCCAGCTGGCCCTGACACCTGCTTGCCATGGCCAGTTCCCCAAAACCCGGCTGGACCTGGCTCCTGCCTGACATGGCACTTGCCCCAAATCCTGGCTGACCCTGGCACCTGAATTCTGTGTACCTCACCCCAAACACCAGCTGGCCCTGGCTCCTGCCTGCCATGGACCATGCCCAAAACCCGGCTGGCCCTGGCACCAGCTTGCAATGGCCTGCGCCCCAAGCCTTGGCTGGACCTGGCTCATGCTTGTCATAGCCCATGCCTTAAACCCCAGCTGTCCCTGGCACCCATCTGCTATGTCCCTTGCCCTAAATCCCAGCTGGCCCTGGCTCACCCCTGCCATGGCCTGTGCTCCAAACCCTGGTTGGCCCTTGCACCCACCTGCCATGTCCTGTGCTGCAAACCTCAGCTGGACCTGGCTCCTGCCTGCCACAGCCCACACCCCAAGCCCTGGCAGGCCCTGGCACCAGCCTGCCATGGCCCTTGCCCCAAACACCAGCTGGCCCAGGCACCAGCCTGCCATGGACCACACGCCAAACTGTGGCTGGCCTGGGTACCCACCTGCCATGGCCTGCAGCCCAAACACTGGCCGGCCTGGGCACCCACCTGCCAAGTCCTACACCCCAAACACTGCCTGTCCCTGGCTCATGCCTGCCATGGCCTGCACCCCAAACCTCAACCAGCACTGACAGCAGCCTGCCATGGCCTGTGCCGCAAACCCTGGCTGACCTTGGCACTGGCCTGCCATGACCTTGCCACAAACCCCACCTGGCACTGGCACCTGCATGCTAAAACCCTCACCACAAACACTGTCGGGCCCTGGCTCCGGACTGCCATGGCCCTCACCCCACCTCCAGGTGGACCTGGCACCCTCCTGCCATGGCACTCACGCCAAATCTTGGCCATCCCAGACACCCATCTGACCTGGCTCTCACCCCAAACCCTGGCTGGCCCTGGGTCCCACCTGCCATGGCCCATGCCCCAAACTCTGGCTGGCCTTGGCACCCGCCTACCATGACTCACGTCCCAAACCCTGGCTGGACCTGGCTCATGCTTGCCGTGGCCCACAACCCAAACCCCAGCTGGCCCTGGCATCCACCTGCCATGGCCTGTGCCATAATCCCTGGCTGGCCCTGGCACCTGCCTGCCATGTCCCACACCCCAAACCATGGCTGGCCCTGGCACCAGCCTGTGATGGCCCTGGCCCCAAATTCCAGGTGGCCTGGACACCCACCTGTCATAGCCTGTGCCGTAAACCCTGACTGGTCTGGGCACCCACCTTCCAAGGCCCGGGTCCCAAAGCTCAGCTGTTCCTGGCACCCACTTGACAAGACCTGTGCCCTGACCAGCCAACACCAACTGGCCCTTGTACCAGCCTTCTATGGTCTACGCCTCAAACCCAGGCTGGTCATGGCACCCACCTCCCATGGCCCGTGCCCCAAAAGCCAGCTTCCTCAGGCACCTGCCTGCCATGGCCTGTGCCCCAAACACCGTCTGGCCCGGGCCCTTGCCTGCCAATGCCTGCTCTCCAAACCCCGGCTGGCCTGGGCAATCACCACAAATCCTGGTGGGCCCTGGCACCTGCCAGCTGAGGCCTTTGCCCCAAACCCTGGTGAGTCATGGCACCCACCTGCCATGGCCTTGCCACAAACCCTGGCAGGCCTGGTACCTGCCTACCATGGCCCTTGCTCCAACCCCAGTGGGCTCTGGCACCTGCCTGCCATGGTCCCTGCCAGAAACTCAAGCCTACCCTGGCAAAGGCCTGCCATGGCCCGTGCCCCAAACCCTAGACACCCTGTACCGGCCTTCCATGGCCCTCGCAACAAACCCCAGCTGGCCCGGGCCCCCAACTGCCAAGTCCATCTTCCAAACTCAGGAACAGGGACCTGGGCCCCTGCCTACTGTGGCCATCCCCCTAACCTGGGCCTGGGGGCTCTAACCCCCACCTACCGGGGCCAGCTCCCAAACCACTGCTGGCCTGGGCTACCACCTACCAGGGCCAACCTGACGCATATGGGGCCGGGTTAACAGGGCCCCACCTACTGTGGCTGACACCCCAAACCCGGCCCTGGGGACCCAGGACCCTGCTTGCCCTGGCCGGCACCCCAAACCCTGGCTGGCCCAGGCCCCTGCCTACCAGGGTTGGCACCCCAAACCCGGGTCCAGGTGCCCAGACCCCTTCTTACCTGGGTCGGCCCCATAAACCCTGCTGGCCCAGGCCCCCGACTACCAGGGCCAACCCCCTGAACTCAGGAACAGGGACCCGGGCCCCTACCTACCAGGTCCATCCCCTCAAACCCAGGCCTGATGGCCTGGGCCCCCGCCTACTGGGGCCATCCTCCTGAACTTGGGTCCAGGGTCCTGGGACCCTGCCTACTGTGGCCAGCCCCCTGAACCATGGCTCCCCTAAGCCCCCGCCAACCAGGCCCGACACCCTTATTGCCATCTGTCCCGGGCCTCTGCCTACTGGGGCCAGACCCCTGATCCCCAGCTGGCCCAGGCCACCGCTTACCAGGGCCAGCTGCCCAAACCCAGTCTATCGCAGGACCCCACCTATGTGGGCTAGTCCCCTGGATACCCGCTGGCCTGGGTCACTGCCTACCTGGGCTGGACCCCTGAAACCCAGCTTGCCTGGGCCCTGGCCTACTGGGGCCAGCCCTGCAAATCCAGGCCCAGGGCCACAGGCCCCCAACTACCAGGGCTGGCCCCCTGAACCCAGGCCTGTGGGCCCAGGCCCCTGCCTACTGGGGCCAGCACCCCAAACCCAGGTCTGTGGACCCGGGACCCTGCCTACTGAGGCTGGCTCCCCAAAACCCAGGGTGACCTGGGCCCCCACCTACTGGGACCTGCACCCTGATCCCCGCTGGCCTGGGTCCTCACCTAACAGGGCCGGCCCCCTGAACCCTGGCCCGGGGGCCTGGGCCCCACCTTACTGGGCCAGTCCCCCAAACCTGAGCCTGGGGCCTGGGCCCCCACCTACCATGGACGGCCCCTTAAAACTGGTTCTGGTGTTCCAGGCCCCCACCTAAATGTGACGAACCTCCGAACCCAGGCCTGGAGTTCTGAGCCCCTGCCTACCAGGGCTAGCACAACAAACTCTGGCTGGCCTGGGCCCCTGCCTACTGGGGATGATCCCCCAACCCTGGCCAACCTGGGCCCCCTCCTACTGGGGCAGGCTTCCCGAACCCAGGCCATCCTGGGCCCCTGCCTACTGGGCTAGCCCCCCAAACCCAGGCCCCTGGACCTGGGACCCTGCCTACTGGGGCCAGCTCCCCAAACCCTGGGTGGCCTGCACCCCCACCTACCAGGGCCTGCACCCTGATCTCTGGCTGGCCCTGGTCCCCACTTAAGAGAGCCAGACCTCTGAAACCTGGCCCGGGGGCCTGTGCCCCGACTTACTAGGCCAGGCCCCCAAACCTGAGCCTGGAGTCCAGGCTCCTGCCTACTGGGGTTGGCCCCTTGAAACTGGTTCTGGGGTTCCAGGCCCCCACCTAAATGGGACAGCCCCCCAAACCCTGGCTGGCCCAGGGGCCTAGGCCCCTGCCTACCAGGGCCAGCCCTCCAAACCCCAGCTGACCTGGGCCCCCACCTACTAGGGATGGCCCCCTGGACTCTGGCTGACCCGGGCCCCTCCTACTTGGGTGGGCCCCTTAAACCCAGGCCATCCCTGGTCCCCACCTACCGGGGCCAGCCCCACAAACACATGCCGGCCTGGGCCCCTGCATACCGTGGCTGGCCACTGAAACCCCAGCTGGCATGGGCCCCTGACTGCAGGGGCCATCCCACGAACTCAGGCATGGGGACCTGGGCCCCTGCCTACTGGGGCCAGCCCCCCAAGCCCCAGCTCACCCGGGCTCCCACCTACTGGGGCCAGGCCCCTGAACCCAGGCTTGTGCAGGACCCCATCTATATGGGCCAGTCCCCCAAACCCCGGTTGGCCCGGGCTCCTGCCTAACAGGGCCAGCCACCTGAACCCAGGCTTGAGCAGGACCCCATCTATGTGGGCCAGCCCCCTGAGCTCTGGAGGGCCTGGGCCACCACCTACCTGGCCGGCCCCCTGAACCACAGCTTTCCCAGGCCCAGACCTACCGGGGCAGGTCCCCTGAAACTGGGCCTAGGGGTACGTTCCTCCGACTACCAGGGCTAGTGCCCCAAACCCAGCCCTGAGGACCTTGGCCCCTGCCTACTGGGGCCAGCTCCCTGAACACCATTTGGCCCATACCCCCACCTACTGGGGCCCACACCCTGATCCCTGGCTGGCCTGGGTGCCCGCCTACCAGGGCTGGCCCCCCAAACCCTGGCCTGGGGGCCTGGGACCCTGTGTAATGGTGCCGGGTCCCCAAATCCATGCCCAGGATCTACGGTCCCTACTTACTGGGGCTGGCCCCTTGAAAACAGGCCTGAGGTCCTGGGCCCCCACGTACCAGTACTGGATCCCTGAACCCTGGCTGGCCCAGGCCCCTGCCTACTGGGGCTGTCCCCCCAAACCAGGGCTCTTCTGGGCCCTCACCTACTGGGGATGGCACCCTAATCCATGGCTGTCCTGGGCCCCCACCTATCAGGGCCAGTACCCTGAATCCTGGCTGGCCCAGGACCCCACCTACCAGGGCCGGCTCCCTGAACCCAGACTCTGGGGTGTGGGCCTCCATCTACCAGGGGTGCCCTTCAAAACCTGGCCAACTGAGGCCATGCCTACCAGGGCCAGCTCCCAGATCCCCATCTAGCCTGGGCCCCTGCCTACTGGGGATGTCCCCCTGAATCCCAGCTGGCCCAGGCCCCCTCCTACTGGAGCGGGCCTCATGAACATGTGCCACTCCGAGCTGCTGCCTACTGGAGCTGGCCCCTCTGTTGTCCCCAGGCCACTGCCCACCATGGCCCTGACCCCCGAGCCCTGCTCTGCATCCCTGGACCCCCACCTACCATGACCTAGACTCCTGATCTCTGCCCAGAATCCCCGGGCCCCATCCTACCATGGCTCATCCCCCTGAGCCCTGCTCAGGGTCCCCATGTCCTCAACCACTGTGTCACAGCCTACTGAGCCCTGCCTGGGTTCCCCAGGTGGCCACCCACCATTGCCAGGCACCCCAAACCCGGTCCAGGTTCATTTGGCACCCATCCATGGTGGCCCTGCCCCCTGAGCCCTGCCCAGGGTCCCTGGGCCCAGGCCCATAGTGGCCCTGCCCCCTGGGCCCTGGCTGGGCCCCCAGGCCCACAGTACCATGGCCCCACCCCTGAGCCATGGCTGGGACCTCTGGTCACCCACCCATCATGGCCCTGCCCCACAAGCCCTTTCCATGCTCCCTGGGGCCATGCCTACTGTGGCCCAGCCCTGTAAGCCCTGCCCAGGGCTCCCTGTCTGTACCCACCATTTCCTTGATAGCTGTGCCCTGCTTGGGTTCCTTGGCCCCCCGCCCAATGTGGCTATGCACCCTAAGTCCTGCCCAGGTTCCCCTGGCATCCAAAGATGGTGGCCCTGCCCCCTGCGCCTTTCCCAGGGCCCCCAGTCCCACACCCATGGTGGTCCCACCCCCTGCCTACCCATGGCCCATCCCCCCAAATCCCAGTAGTGCCCCGAGGCACCCTCCCACCTTGGCCTGGCCCCCCGAGCCCTGCCTTGTGTCTCCGGGACACTGCCCAACATGGCCCCACCCCATGAGCCCTGTCTGGGTTCCCCCAGCCCCTGCCCCACGTGGCCCTGGCCCCTGAGCCCTGTCCCAGTTCCCTGGGCCCCTGCCCACTGTGGCCCATCCTGCTGAGGCCTGCCTGGTGTCCCCAGGCCCCTGCTCACCATGGCCCGGGCCCCTGAGCCCTGCCCAGGATCCCGGAGCCCCTGCCCACTGTGGCCCCAGCCCCTGAGTGCTGGCTGGGTCCCCCGGGCCCCCAGCTCCATGGCCCAGCCCCCTGAGGGCTGGCCAGGCCCTCAAGGCCCCTGCCCACCATGGCCCAGCCACCTGAAACCTGGCCAGGCATCCTGGGTCCCCACCAACTTTGTCCCAGCCCCTGGAAGCATGGCCAGGCCCCCAGGGCCCCTGCTCACTATGGCCTAGCCCCTCAAACCCTGGATGGATTCCCTGGCCACATGCCCACAGTGGCTCAGCCTCTCAAACCCTGGCCGGGCCCCCTGGCACCCTGACCACCATGGCCCAGCCCCTGAACTCTGGCTGGGACTGCTGGTGGCCCTGCCCAATGTGATCCAGCCACCTGAACACTGTCTGGGCCCCCTGGGGCCCCACCCACTGTGGTCCCCCAGCACTGGCTGGGCCCCCCAGGCCCTTTCACACCATAGCCCTGTCCCCCGAACAGAGCCGGGGGTCCCAGGGCCCCACTCACTATGGCCGCACCCCTGAGCCTTGTCCATGATTCCCTGGCCCCTGCCCAATGTCTGCCCATGGTCCCCAGGCCCCTGCCAACCATGGCCTGGCCCTCGAGACCTGCCCTGGGTCCCTGGGCTCCTGCCCACAATGGTCTGGCCCTCCAAGCCCTGTCCAGACTCCCCAGGCCCCCTCCCATTATGGCATGGAACTGCAAGCCCTGCCCAGTTTCCCTTGGCCCCTGCCCAATGTGGCCCTGTCCCCTGAGCCCTGCTGTGGGTCCCCAGGACCCCACCCACTGTGGCCCAGCCCACTGTGCCCTGTCTGGGTTCCCCAGGACCCCATCCACCATGGCCCAGCCCCGAAAATCCTGCCTGGGTTTCTAGGGACCCTGCTGATGGTGGACTCACCTTCTGAGCCCTGGCCAGGGCCCCTGGGCCCCCAGCACTGTGGCCCAGCCCCCTGAGCACTGGCCAGGCCCCTGGGGCCCCCACCTGCCATGGCCATTTCTAACCAAGTTTCTGACAAGGTCCAGATATGGGGAAGAGGGGTTCAAGGAATTCATCTTCCAAGAAATAGACAGGGATGGGGAAAAGGAATATGTACTTTTTGCTTTCCAGGAATAGGATTACTGCTTCTAATTATTATGTACATAATTACTTCATGTTTAGGACTAATGCTCATAACTAATATTATATTAAATTCTAATGAAACAGATGCTGAAAGAATGGCATGACTGGGGGAATTTGTAAATGAATTAGAGGTAACAACCACTAATTGTAAGGACAATATTGTATGGACAATATTGTAGTTAAGGCTGATCAACAATTTCCACCCTGGAACTCAAGCATTAAGAAACTTATGCTTCAGCTGCAACAAGCTGAGTTATTAACCCCTACTTGTACTGAAGTTGCCCCACCTATGGTAGCTAAGGTTTACAAAGAAATTATAGAATAATCAAAAGAATACATAGGCCTGTTCCCACAGTACAAAAGCCTCTTTGACAATTTAGCATGGAGGTGCTTATCTGTCTAAAGGCAGACCTTGGCTCCCAGCTGGAGGAAAGAGTGGATACACAGCATGGGGAGGTGCTTATCTGTCTAAAGGCAGACTTTTGTTCCCAGCTAGAAAAAAGAGTAGAGGCTATTGTTCTGGTCAGTCTGACCCTCCACTGCCTTACATAGAAACATATAATGAACAAGGGGTTAAAATGATAAATAAGGATAGAATTCAAGTACCCTATTATAGCTTATCATTTATGAAAACCCTGAAAAGAGACAGACCTTCCAGGTGTTTGTAATCTAAAGATAGTAAAGTTTATGCTTTGGGCTATGGGCTATTATGATTAACAGGTGCTTGTGAAACTTTTTTCATGGATAACTGCACCTGCTACTCTTACTGCTTGCATGACCTAAGCCTGAAAGACTGTAAAAAAAACAAAACAAAACAAAACAAAAAACCAACCAGCTATCTGAGCAATAAACGGAACAGAATCACACTGCCTCTGAGTTGTTGTGTCTCTGTCTCCCATCACTGACTCCTCACCCATCTTTGGGGACCCCTGGATCCCCAAAGGCTGCAGCTGGACTGCGGCACCCACCCACCATGGCCCAGGTGCCTGAACCCTAGCTGGGCCTCCCGGACCCCAGCCAAATGTGGCCCAGCACCCTGAAACCTTGCCATGTCCCAGGTCCCCTGCCCACCAGGGTCCAGGCTCCACAATCCTGGGGGGGACCCCCGTGCTCATACCCACCATGGCCCAGCCTCCAAAATCTGGGTTGTGCCCCCTAGGCCCCAATCTACCTGTGGCCCAGCCCTCTGAACCCAGGCCAGAACCACAGGCCCCCGCCCACCAGGGTCCAGCCACAGAAACCTTGGCAGGTCATCCCAGGCCCCAACACACCATGGCCCCACAGCATGAGCAGTGCCTGGGGTCCCCCGTGGGCCACCACCCACCATGGCCCAATCCCACAAAACCTGGCCAGGCCCTCCCTATGGGCCACTGCAAAACATGCCCCTGGCTCCCGAAACATGGTCAGGCCCCCTGGGTCTCCATCCATTGTGGCCCACCCCCTGAACCCTGGCTGGGCCCCCCAGGTCCCCACCCACTGTTGTCCAGCCCCCTGAACACTGGCTGGGCCCCCTGGGCCCCTGCTGACTGTGACCTCCCAAAAAACACCAGGCCACTGGGACCCACCCACCATGGCCCAGTCCTCTGAGCCCTGCCCAGGGTCCCTGGGCCCCCACCCACTGTGGCCCCACCTCCTTGTCCAACCCTGTGTCCCCAGGCCCCCACCCAATGTAACCCCACCTCCAAAACCTGCTGATAGCTCCTGGGCCCTCTGCCAGTATGGCACCACCCCCCAAGCCCTGTCTTGAGTCCCCGTGCCCCTAGCACAGTGGCCCAGCACCCCAAGCTCTGGCCAGGACCCTTGACCCCCACCAACTGTGGCCCAGCACCCAGAAATCTGGCTGAGCTCTCGGGCCACTGCCCACCATGGCCCAGCCCCCTAACCATGGCTGGGGCCCCTGGGCCCCGACCCACCATGTCCCATCCCCCCAAACCCCAGCTAAACCCTCAGGACACCAGCCCATTGTGGCCTAGCCCCCTGAACCCTGGCTGGGCCCCTCTGGTCCCCATGTACTGTGACCCAATCCCTGAATCCTCGCAGGGCTCCTCAGTCCCCCACCAACCATGGCCCAGCCCAATGAACACTGGCTGGGTCCCCTGGGACCCGCCCACCATGGCCCAGCCCCTGGAACCCTACCCAGGGTCCCCAGACCCCACCCACTGTGGCCCATCCTCCTGAGCCCTGCCTTGGGTCCCCAGGAACCCTCTCACCATGTCCCTGCCCTCCAAGCCCTACATGGGTTCCTAGGGCCCCCACCCCTGTGGTCCAGACCCCAAGAGCTTCCCTGGGTCCCTGGGATGCCACCCATCTTGGCCCAGCCTCCCAAGCCCTCCCTGGTTTCACTGTGTCCCCACCCACCTTGCCCAGCCTGCTGAGCCTGGCCTGGGGTCCCTGGGTGTCTGCCCACCATGGCCCAGCCCCCTGAGCCCTGCTTGGGTTCCCCAGGCCTCCGACCATGGTTGCCCCACCCCATGAGCCCTGTCCAGGCTCTACGGGCACTGGCCCACTGTCACCCAGCTCCGCAATTCCTGGCTGAGCCCCCCGGGCCACCACCACCCATGGCCCAGGCCCCTGAAGCCGGGATGGACTTCAGGATCCCCATCCCACAGTGGCCCAGCACCCCAAACTCTGGCCAGTGCCCCCAGGCCCCGGCCAACCCTGGTCCAGCCCCTGAACACTGGCTACACCCCCAGGGCACATGCCCACTGTGGTTCCATCCCCCCAAACCTGGCTGGGGCCCCCAGGACCCCACCCACCAGTGGCCTAGTCCCCCAAACCCTAGCCATGGTCCCCAGGCATCTGCCTACCCATGGCCAGACCCCTGACCCACACTGAGGTTCCCAGGCCCCCACCCAACAGAGGCCCAGCCCCCTAAACCTGGGACAGGCCCCCTGTGGACCCACACACCTGTGGCCCCACCCCCTGTAACCAGGCAGGGCTCCCTGGGCCACCACCCAGTTTGTCCCCCTCCAAACTGGGCCAGGGTCCCCATGACCTGCCCACTGTGGCCCTGCCCCAGGAACCCTGGCAGAGGACCCTGGGCCCTCACCCGCCATGGCCCCACTCCCCAATCTGTAGCTGGGTTCCCCAGTCCCCTGCCCAACATGGCCCCATCTCACAAAACCTGGCCAGGCCCCATGGGCCCCTGTTCACCATGGCCCAGCCCCCCTTACTCTGGCCAGTGTCCCTGTACCCTGCCCACAGTGGCCCAATCCCCAAACCCTGGCTGGGATCCCTGGGCCCCCACCAACCATGGCCTAGCCCCCCAAGCCCTGGCCAGGACCCATGGGCGCACCCAAACTAAATCCTAACCCTGGTACCTATCTGGCACATAGTAGCACATAACTAAACCCTAGCTAGCCCTGGCATCCTTCTGGCACCCAGCAGCACTGTAATCAAACCCTACCGAGGCCTGGAACCCAGCAGTACTCTAACTAAACCCTAGCTAGGCCTTGTATCCAGGAGCTCCCTAACTAAACCCTAGCCCTGGCACCCATCATCACCCTAACTAAATCCTAGGTAGGTCTGGCACAGGAGCACTCTAGCTAAACCATAGCTAGCCATGTATGGCACCCAGAAACACCAACTAAACCCTAGCTATGCCTGGGACCCAGTAGACCCTAACTAAATCCTAGTCTTGACACCCTTCTGGCACCCAGTAGCACCCTAACTAAACCCTAGCTAGTCCTGACACAAGCAGCACCCTAACTAAACCATAGCTAGGCCTGGCACCCAGCAGCAACATAACTAGCCTAGCTAGTCCTGGAACCTAGCAGCACCCTAACTAAGTCCTATCCCTAGTACACATCTGGTACCCATCATCACCCTAACCAAATCCTAGAGAGGACTGGCACCCAGCAGCACCCCAACTAAATCCTAGCTTGTCCTGGCATCCAGGAACTTCCTAACTAAATCCTAGCCAGGCCTGGAACCCAGCAGCCCCCTAACTAAATCCTAGCTAGGCCTTGCTTCCAGCAGCATAGAAACTAAACTGAAGCCCTGGCATCCATCTGGCACCCATCATCACCATAAATAAACCCAAGCTAGGCCATGCCCCCAGCAGCAACCTAACTAAACCCTAGTCCTGGCAACCATTTGGAAGGCATGATCACACTAACTAAATCCTAGGTAGGCTGGGCTCAAACCAGTCCACTAACTAAACCCTTGCTTGGCCCAGAAAAAACAGCACCCTAACTAAACCCTAGCCCTGGCACCGATCAGGCAACCAGCAGCAGAGTAACCAAACCCTATCTAGGCTTGGTACATGCCAGCACCCTAACTAAATTCTAGATAGCCATGGCACCCATCTACAATCACCCTCCCCCTAAACAATGACACCCATCTACAATCAACCCACACTAAACCCTGGCAGCCATCTACAATCACCCTCTCTCTAAACCATAGCTAGCCATGGCACCCATCGAAGATCACCCTCACCCTAAACCCGGGCACACATCTAAAATCAACCCACCCTAAATCCTGGCAGCCATCTACAATCATCCTACTCCCAAACACTAGCACCTGTCTACAATCACCCTCTCCGTAAATCCTAGCTAGCCCTGGAACCCATCCATGATTACCCTTATCCTAAACCCTAGCTAGCCCTGGCACCCATCTACAATCACCCTCACCCTAAACCCTAACTAGCCCTGGCACCAATCTACATTCACCTTCACCCTAAACCGTGGAAGCCATCTGCAATCACCCTCCCCCCAAACCCTGGCACCCATCCACAATAACCCTCACCATAATCCCTGGGACCTTACTGCAATAACCCTGACCCTTAACTTTAGCACCCATGTACAATCACCCTCACCCTAAACCCTGGCACCGATCTACAATCACCCTCACCCCAAATTCTGGCACCCATCTACAATCACCCTCACCTTAAACCCTGGCACCCATCTACAATCACCCTAACTCTAAACCCTGGCACCCATCTGCAGTCAACTTCACCATAAACCAAGGTACTCATCTACAGTCACCCTCACCCTAAAACCTGGCACTCATCTAAATCACCCTCGCTTAAACCATAGAAGTCCTGACACCCATATACAATGATCCTCAACCTAGACCCTAGTAAGCCCTGGCACCCAGCTATAATCACACTAACCCCAAACCATTTCTACAATCACCCTTATCCTAAATCCTGGCACTCATCTACAATCACCCTCGCCTTTAACCCTGGAGCCATCTACAATCACTCTCACCATAAACTGTAGCTCCCATCTATGGTCACCGTCACCCTAAACCCTGATACCCATCTACAATCACTCTCACCCTTACAGCTTGCCAGACCTGGCACCCATCTAAATTCACCCTAACCCTAAACCCTAGTTAGCCCTGGCACATATTTACAATCGCTCTCACCCTAAACCATGGCACTCATCCACAATCACCTCCTCCCCTCTACTGGCAAAAGCTTTCCTCTGTCCCCTTAAGAAAATATGCTTTGGCCTTGCATGCCTTTGTATCTACCCATTTACTTCCAATCCATGGACTCAGTAGCCTCAGAGGAAACTTCGGTTTCAAGAAAACCAGCAGTAAAAGTTCAGGAGAGAGGAAAAGGAGTTGAGAAAACCGCTTCCCTAACCTCCATCCCCTGCACCAACTGCGTACCTTCCAACCACAGCTGCAACCACGTCAGACAAGTCACCTGGGTTTCAAAGCTGCTCTGTGGGTGAGACACAGAGGCAGCAGAAAAGCAGGTGCAAAGGCCTGTCTGTAACTGAACGTCTTTGAGCCCTCAGTCTTTTCAAGGAGCCTGGGTTTTGAGAGAAAAGTTGAATGCCAGCACCATGGAGATGCATTTGTTTAGAAGAAGCCTCTGGGGTGGTTTCTGACAAAAGAGAGCAGAAGTCCAGAGAGGAAGGGGCAAGGCTTTTATGGGCTCTAGGTGGGGTGCAGGTGGAGGTGAGTGACGAATCACATAGGGATAGATAGGAAAAGAGTGGACAGTTCTGATAGGCTGGAAGAGCTGTGTCAAGGAACATTCTGGGTAGTGTAGTCCAGACTTCCGACCTCAGAGTCCTTGCCAGACTTCCACACTCAGAGCCTTTGCCTCAGGGGCTCCTGGGAGCTGTGGCCCAGAACATTTGGGGTAATGTAGTCCAGACTTCTGCCCTCAGAGCCCTTGCCTCAGGGGCTCCTGGGAGCTGCATCTAGAGCATTCTGGGTAGTGTAGTCCAGACTTCAACCCTCAGAACCTTTTCAGACTAAACCCTAGCTAGGCCTTTCACCCAGCAGCACCCTAACTAAACCCTTGTTAGTCCAGGCACTGGGTGGCACCCTAATGTCCCTAGCCCTGGCACATATCTGGCACCCAGAAACACAGTAATGGAACCCTACCGAGGCCTGGTACCCAGCAGCTCCTTATCTAAACCCTAGATATCCCTGGCATCCAGCAGCACCCTGACTAAGCCCTAGCCCTGGCACCAATCTGTAACCCATCATCACCCTAACTAAATTGTAGCTAGGCCTGGTACCCAGGAGTGCCCTAACAAAACCCTAGCTAGGCCTGGCACCCAGCAGCACTGTTACTACACCCTCACTAATCCTGGCACCAAGCAGCACCCTAACTAAACTCTAGCTAGTCCTGGCACCATCAGCACCCTAACTAAACCATAGCTAGCCTTGGCACCAGCATCAAACTAACTATACACTAGCCCTGGCACCCATCTGCCACCCAGTAGCATGTAACTAAACCCTAGCTAGGCATGGCACCCACCAGCACCCTGACTAAACCCTAGGTAGGCCTGGCATCCAGAAGTGACCTAAATAAAGCCTCGCCCAGACACCCATCTGGCACAAATCATCACCCTAACTAAATCCCGGTTAGGCCTGGACCCAGCAGCACACTAAATAACCCTAGCTAGGCCTGGCACCATCAACATCCTAACTAGACCCTGGCCCTAGCACTCATTTGGCACACAGTAGCACATAAGTAAATCCTAGTGAGGCCTGGCACAGAGCAGCACCCTAACTAAATCCTAGCTTGGCCTGGCAACCAGCAACACCCTAACTTAACCCTAGCTATGCCTGGCATGCAGCAGCAATGTAACTAAACCCTAGCTAGTCCTGGCACCCAGCAGCACACTAACTAAACCCTAGGTAGGCCTGGAACCCATCAGCACACTAAATAAACTCTAGCTACGCCTGGCACCAGCAGCACCCTAACTTAACCCTGGCCCTGGCACCCATCTGGCACAGTAACACGTAACTAAACCCCAGCTAGGCCTGGCAACCAACAACACCCTAACTAAACCCTAGCTAGGCCTGGCACAAGCAGCACCCTAACTAAACCCTAGCACTGGCACCCATCTGGCACACAGTAGCATGTGATTAAACGCTAGCTAGGCCTGGCACCCAGCAGCACCCTGTCAAAACCCTAGCTTGGCCTGGCACCCAGCAACACACTAACTTAACCCTAGCTATGTCTGGCACCCAGCAGCAATGTAACCAAACCCTAGATAGTCCTGGCACTCAGCAGCACCCTAACTAAACCATCGCTAGGCCTGCCACCCAGCAGCACCCAAACGAAACCCTAGCCCTGGCACAAATCTGGCACCCATCATCACCCTAATGAAACACTATCTAGTCCTGACACACAGCAGCAACCTAACTACACCCTTGCTAGGCCTGGCAACAAGAAAAACTCTAACTAAACCCTCGCTAGGCCTGACACATAGCAGCAGCCTAACTAAAACATTGCTTTGGCACCCATCTGGCAGTCAGCAGCACTGCAACCAAACATTACCTAGGCATGCTACCCAGCAGCAACCAAACTAGGCCTGGCACCCAGCAGCACCCTAACAAAATGCTAGCCTTGGCACCCATGTGGCACACAGCTGGAGCCTAACTAAATCCTAACTAGGGCTGGCATCTAGAAGCACCTTAACTAAACCATGCAAGGCCTGGACCTCAGCAGCACACTAACTAAACCCTAGCTAGGCGTGGCATCCATCAGCACCCTAACTAAGTCTTTTCCCTGGAACCCATCTGGCACCCATCATCTCCCTAACTAAATCCTAGCTAGTCCTGGCACACCGCAGCACCCTAACTAAACTGTAGCTATACCTGACACCCAACAGCACCCTAACTAAATCCTAGCTAGGAATGGCACCCAGCAGCACCCTAACTAAACCCTAGCCAGTCTTGGCATCCCACAGCATGCTAACTAAACCCTCACTAGGCCTTGATTCCAGCAGCATAGAAACTAAACCAAAGCCCTGGCATCCATCTGGCACCCACCATCACCATAACTAAACCCAAGCTAGGCCTTGCACCCAGCAGCAACCTAACTAAACCCTATCCTTGGCAACCATCTGGAAGGCATGATCACACTAACTAAACCCTAGGTAGGCCTGGCACCAACCAGGCCACTAACTAAACTCTTGCTAGGCCTGATACCAAGAAGCATCCTAACTAAACCCTAGCCCTGGCAATGGTCAGGCATCCAGCAGCACAGTAACAGAAGCCTACCTAGGCCTGGTACACACCATCACCCTAACTAACCCTACCTAGCCTGGAACCCATCTACAGTCACCCTCACACTAAACCATAGCTAGCCCTGGCACTGATCTATAATCACCCTCACCCTAAACCCTAGCTAGCACTGGCACATATCTACAATCAACCTCACACTATACCCTGTACACATCTACAATCTACCTCACACTATACCCTGGCACCCATCTACAATGAACATACACTAAACCCTACACCCATCTACAATCACCCTCACCCTAAACCCTGGCACCCATCTACAATCACCCTTACCATAAACCCTGGCACCCATATAACATCATCTTCACACTAAACCCTGGGACTGATCTACAATTACCCTCACCCTAAACCCTAGATAGCCCTGGCCTCCACCAACAATCACACTCAAACTAAACGCTAGCTTGCCCTGGTACCCATCTATAATCACCGTCACTCTAAACAAAAGCTAGTTCTGGAACCCATGTACAATAACCCTCACCCTAAACCCTGGCACCTATCTACATTCACCCTCACCAAAACCCTGGCAGTCATCTACAATCACCCTCACACTAAACCCTAGCATCCATCTACAATCACCCTCACCCTAAACCCTGGCACCCATCTACAATCACCATCAACCTGGCACCCATCTACAATCACCCTCACCCTAAAACCTAGCTAGCCCTGGCATTCACCTACAACCACCCTCACACTAAACCCTAGCTATCCCTGGCACCCATTTAAAATCACCCCCACCTTAAACCCCAGCACCAATCTACACTCTCACTGTAAACCCTAGCTAGCCAAGGCACCTATCTACAATCACCATCACCCTAAACCCTGGCACTCATCTACAATCACCCTCAAATTAAACCATACCTAGCCCTGACACCCATCTACAAACACCCTCACTGTTAACCCTAGTGAGCCCAGCACCCATTTACAATCACCTTCAGCCTAAACCCTACCTAGCTTTGGCATTCACCTACAACCCCTTCAACATAAAACCTGGCACCCATCTACAATCACACTCAAAACCCTGGCACCCATCTACAATCACCCTCACCAAAAACCATGGCACTCATGGACAGACACACTGACCATAAAACCTAACTAGCACTGGCACCAAACTACAATCACCCTAACCCTAAGACCTGGCAGCCATCTACAATAAACTTCACTCTATACCCTGGCAGCCATCTACAATCACCCTCCACCCAAGCCCTGGTGCCTGCCTACAATCACCCTCTCCCTAAACCCTAGCTAGCCCTGGTACCCATCCAAGATCACCCTTATTCTAAACCCTAGTTAGCCCTGGCACCCATCTTGAATCACCCACACCTTAAACCCTAGCTAGTCCTGACACCCTTCTACAATCACCCACAGCCTAAAACCTGGCACCCATCTACAATCACCCTCCCCGCAAAACCTGGCACCCATCCACAAATCACCCTCAAAATAATCATTGGGACATTCTGCAAACACCCTGACCCTAAACTGTAGCATCCATATAAAATCATCCTCACCCTAAACCCTAGCAGCCATCTACAATCACCCCCACCCTAAACCCTGGCAGCCATCTACTATCACCGTCACCCTAAACCCTGGCATTCAACTAAAATCACCCTCACCCTAAAAACTGGCACTTGAAGACAATCAGCCTCACCCTAAACCCTGGCACACATGTACAATCACCCTCACTCTAAACCTTGACACCCACCTACAATGACCCTCACCATAAACCATGGCACTCATCTACATTCATTCTCACCTGAAACCCTGGCACCCATCTACACTCACCCTCACTCTAAACCCTGGCACCCATCTACGAACACCTTTACCGTAAACAATGGCATTCATATACAGTCACTCTCACGCTAAAACCTGGCACTCATCTACAATAACCCTCACTCTAAACCCTGGCAGCCATATATAACCACCCTCACCCTAAACCACAGCACCCATCTATGGTCACCATCACCCTAAACCCTGGCACCAATCTACAATCACCCTCACTGTTAAATCTAGCTAGATCTGGCACCCATCTACATTAACCCTAACCCTAAATTCTGGAACATATCTACAATCACCCTCACCCTAAACTCTGGCATTCATCTACAATCACCTTCATTGTAAATGCTGGAAGATATCTACAATCACCCTCATATAAAACCCTAGCTAGCACTGGCACCCATGTACAGTGATCCTCAACCTAAACCCTAGCTAGCCCTGGCATCCACCTACAATCACCTGCACACTATACCCTAACTAGTCTTGGCAATCATATACAATCACCCTCACCTTAAACCCTAGCTAGCTCTGGCACCCATCTACAATCACCCTCACCCTAAATCCTAACTACTCTTGGCACTAATCTATAATCAGAGCCCTCACCAGACCTCCACACTCAGAACCCTAGTCTCAGGGGCTCCTGGGAGCTGCGTGCAGAGACTTCTGGGTTGTGTAGTCCAGACTTCTGCCCTCAGAGGCCTCGCCTCAGGGTCTCCTGGGAACTGTGTCCAGAGCATTCTGCATAGTGTAGGCCAGACTTCCACCCTCAGAGCATTTCCACCCTAAACCCTAGCTAGTCCTCACACCCAGCAGCATCCTAACTAAACCTGCACTAGGCAGGTACTCACCAACACCCAAACTAAACCCTAGCCCTGGCACAAATCTGGCACACATCATCACCCTAATGAAACCCTAGGTAAGCTTGGCATCAAGCAGTAACCTAAGTACACACTTGCTAACCCTGGCACCAAGCAGCAGCCTAATTAACAAGCCCTGGCACCAATCAGGCACCCAGCAGCAGAGTAACCAAACCCTACCCAGGCCTGGGACACACCATCACCCTAACTAAATTATAGACAGCCTCCATTAAGTCACACTCACCTTAAAGCATAGCTAGCCCTGGCACACATCTACAATCAGCCTCACATTAAACCCTAGCACACATCAATGATGAACCTGCCCTAATCCCTGGCACCATCTACAATCACCCTCACCCTAAATTCTGGCACCCATCTACAATCACCCTCACCCTAAGCCCTGGCTCCCATTTACAATCACCCTCACTGAAAACCCTGGCAGCCATTTACAATCATTCTCACCATAAAACCTGGAACTCACCTACAATCACCCGCACCCTAAACCCTGGCACCCATCTACAATCACCCTCACCATAAACTATGGCAATCATCTACAGTCACTCTCACCCTAAACACTGGCACCAATCTACAATCACCCTCACTCTAAACCCTGGCACCCTTCTGCAATCACCCTTACCCTAAACAATGGCAGCCATCAACAATCACATTAACCCTAAATCCTGTCACCTATCTACAGTCACCCTCAACCTAAACCCTGGCAGCAATCTACCCTCACCATCACCCTAAACCCTGGCACCCATATACAATCAGCCTCACTCTAAACCCTGGCACCCACCTACAAACACTCTCACCCTAAATTGTGACACCCATCAACGATCACCCTCATCCTAATCCCTGGCACCCATCTACATTCATGCTTATTCACAAACCCTGGCATCCATCAACAATCACTATTACCCTAAACAACGGCACACATCTACAGTCATCCTCACCCTAAAATCTGGCACCCATCTACAATCACCCTCGCCCTAAACCCTGGCACCCATCTACAATCACCCTCACTTTAAACCCTAGCTCCCTTCTGAATTCAACTTCACCATAAACCATGGCACTCATCTACAGTCACCCTCAACCTAAAACCTGGCACTCATCTATATTCACCCTCACACTAAACCCTGGCACCCACCTAAAATCACCCTCAGTTAAACTCTAGCTAGCCCTGCCACCCCTCTACAGTGATCCTCAACCTAAATCCTAGCTAGCCTTGGTACCCTTCTACAATCAACCTAAACCTTCAACCTAAACCCTAGCTAGTTCTGGCACCCATGTACAATCACACTAACCCTAAACCCTGTCAACCACCTACAATCACCCTCACCTTAAACCCTGGCTCATTTCTGCAACCACCCTCACCCTAAACCCTGGAACTCCCCTACAATCACCCTCACCCTAAACCCTGGCAGCCCTCTATAGTCAATTTCACCCTCAATAGAAGCACCCATCTATGGTCACAGTCATGCTAAACCCTGGCACCCATCTCCAATCACTGTCACCCTAAACTTTGGCACTCATCTACAGCCACCCTCACACTAAACACTGGCACCCATCTACATTCACCCTCAACTTAAACCCTGGCACCCATCTACAATCACCCTTACCCTAAATCATGGCACCCAACTATAATCACCCACTCCTCTCTACTGGCAAAGACTTTTTTCCATCCCATGAAGAAAATATGCTTTGCCCTTGCTTGCCTTTATATCCACCAATTTACTCCCAGTCCATGGACTCAATAGCCTGGCATCCGGAGCCTGAGAGGAAACCTCAGTTTCAACACAACCAGCAGTGAAAGTTCAGGAGAGAGGAAAAGGAGTTGAGAAAACTGCTTCCCTAACCCTCCATCCCTGACACTAATTGAGTACTTTCCAAGCACAGCTGCAGCGACATCCGACGAGTCACCTGGGTTTTGAGGCTGCACTGTGGGCAACACACAGAGGCAGCAGAAAAGTGGGTGCAAATAACAGTCTGTGACTGTAGGTCTTGCAGCCCTGTCTTTTCAAGGAGCCTGGGTTTTGAGAAGAAAAGTTAAATGTCAGCACCATGGAGGTGCCTTCGTTTAGAAGAAGTTGCTGGGGCAGTTTCTGACAAAAGAGTGTGGAAATCTGGAGAGGAAGGGGTGAGGCTTTTATGGGCTCTAAGTGGGTACTGGGAGGAGGAGAGTGACATATCACATAGGGATAGATAGGAAAAGAGTGGACAGTTCTGATAGGCTGGAAGAGTTGTGTCAAAGAGCATTCTAGGTAGTGTAGTCCAGACTTCCGCCCTTAGAGCCCTCTCCTCAGAGGCTTCTGAGGGCTGTGGCCCAGTAGATTCTGGGTAGTGTAATTCAGACTTCCACCCTCAGAGCCCTTGCATTAGAGGTTCCTGGGCACAGCATCCAGAGCATTCTGGGTAGTGATTTCCAGACATCCAACACCAGAGCATTTCCACACTAAACCCTAACTAGTCATCGCACCCAGCAGCACCCTAAGTAAAACTTCACTAGGCCAGGCACCCACTAACACCTAAACTAAACCCTAGCCCTGGCACAAATCTGGCACCCATCATCCCCCTAATGAAATACTAGCTAGGCCTCGTACCCAGCAGCAAGCTAACTACACCATTGCTAGCCCTGGCACCAAGCAGCACCCTAACTAACCCCTAGTGCTGGCACTGATTAGGCACCCAGCAGCACAGTAATGAAAGAGTACATAGGCCTGGGACACACCATCACCCTAACTAAACCCTAGCATTCCTGGCACTATAGTCACCCTCACCCTAAGCCATAGCTAGCCCTGGCACCCATCTATAATCACCTTCAACCTAAATGCTAGCTAGCCCTGGCACACATCTACAATCACCCTCACACTAAACCCTGGATAACATCTACAAAGAACCCACTCTAAACCCTGGAACCATCTAAAATCAGACTCACCCTAAATTCTGACACCAATCTACAATCACCATCACCCTAAACCGTGGCAACCATCTACAATCACCCGTACTCTAAACCCTGGCACCCATTTACAATCACCCTCACCATAAACCCTGGCACACATCTACAATCACCTTCATCCTAAACCATGGCATCCATCTACAATCACCCTCACCCTAAACCCTAGATAACCCCAGGATCCATCGACAGTAATCATCAAACTAAACCCAGCTAGCCCTGGCACCCATCTACAATCACCTGCACCATAAAACCTAGCTAGTCCTGGCACCCATGTACAATCACCTCCCCTTAATTCCTAGTTAGCCCTGGCACCCGTCTACAATCACACTAACCCTAAACCCTGTCACCCATCTACAATCACCCTCACCCTAAACCCTGGCCCATTTCTGCAACCACTCTCACCATAAACCCTGGCACTCATGTACAAACAGCTCCACCTAAACCCTGGAAGCCATATACAGTCACCCTTACACTTATACCTAGCTTGACCTGGCACCTATCTACTTTCACCCTAACCCCAAAACCCTAGCTAGCCCTGGCACACATCTACAGTCACCCTTACTCAAATCCCTGGTACCCATCTCCAATCACTCACTGCCTAAACCATAGTACCCATCCACAATCACCTTCAACCTAAACCGTTGCTCCCATCTACAGTCACCATCACCCTAAACATTGGTACCCATCTACAATCACCCTCACCCTAAGTCCTGACACCAATATACAATCACCCTCATCCTAAATCCTAGCTATTCCTGGCACCCGTATACAATCGCCCTCACCCTAAACCCTGGTACCCATGCACAATCACCTTCATGTAAACCCTAGCCAGTCCTGGAACCCATGTACAATCACCCTAACCTTAAAACCTAGGTAGCCCTGCCACCCATCTACAATCACACTAACCCTAAACCCTGTCACCCATATACAATCACACTAACCCTAAATCCTGTCACACATCTACAATCACCATCACCCTAAACCCTGGCTCCTTTCTGCAACCACCCTCACCTTAAGCCTGGCACACATTTACAATCTCCCACACCCTAAACCCTGGCACCCATCTACAATCACCCTCACACTTAAACCTAGCTAGACCTGTCACCCATCTACTTTCACACTAACCCTAAGCCCTTGCACTCTTCTACAATTACCCTCAACCTAACTCCTGGCACCCATCTACATTCACCCTCTCCTTAAACCCTGGCACACATCTACAATCACCCTCAGCCTAAGCCATGACAACCATCTACAATCACCCCCTTCCTCTCTACTGGCAAAGGCTTTCTTCTGTCATCTTAAGAAAATATGCTTTGCCCTTGCTTGCCTTTCTGTCCGCCTATTTACTCCCAGTCCATGGCCTCAGTAGCCCGGCATCTGGAGCCTGAGAGGAAACCTCGGTTTCAACACAGCCAGCAATAAAAGTTCAGGAGAGAGGAAAAGGAGTTGAGAAAACCACTTCCCTAACCGTCCATCCCCGCACCAACCATGTACCTTCCAAGCAGAGCTGCAGCTGCATCTGATGAGTGGCCTGGGTTTTCAGGCTGTGCTGTGGGTGGGACACAGGGGCAGCAGAAAAGAGGATGCAAAATGCAGTCTGTAACTGAACATCTTTCAGCCCTCGGTCTTTTCAAAGAGCCTGGGTTTTTAGAAGAAAAGTTGAATGACAGTACCATGGAGATACCTTCTTTTAGAAGAAGCTGCTGGGGAGGTTTCTGACAAAGGAATGCAGAAGTCTGGGGAGGAAGGGGCAAGGATTTTATGGGCTCTAGGTATGGGGTGGGAAGAGGTGTGTGACGTATCATGTAGGGATAGGTAGGAAAAGGTGGACAGTTCTGATAGGCTGGAAGAGTTGTGTCAAAGAGAATCCTGGGTAGTGTAGTCCAGACTTCTGCCTCAAGCCCTTGCAAGTTTTCCACCCTCAGAGCCCTAGCCTCAGGGGCTCCTGGAAGCTGCATACAGAGCATTCAGGGTAGTGTATTCCAGACTTCCACCCTCAGAGTCTTTCCAGAATAAGCCTTTACTAGGCCTTTCACCCAGCAGCACCCTTACTAAACCCTTGCTAGTCCAGGCACCAGGCAGCATCCTAAATAAACCCTTGCTAGCCCAGGCATCAGGCAGCACCCTAACTAAACCCTAGCTGTGGCACCCATCTGGCACCCAGCTGCACCGTAGTCAAGCAGTACTGAGGTCTGCCACCCAGAAGCCTGGACTAAACCCTAGATATGCCTAAGACCCAGCAAACCCTAACTAAATCCTAGCCCTGGCACCCATCTGTCACCCAGTAGCACCCTAACTAAACCCTAGCTAGTCATGGCAACAGCAGCACACTAAACCCTAACTTGGCCTGGCACCAGCAGCAAACTATATATACACTAGCCCTGGCATCCATCTGGCACCCCAAACTGCCCTGGCACATGCATGCCATGGCCCTCACCCATACCCCATCTGAACCTGGCAGCTGATTGCCATGGCCCTCACCCCAAACACCAGCAGTCCCTGGCACTGGCCTGTCATGGCCCTTGCTCCAAACTCACAGGGCCCTGGCACCCACCTGCCATGGCTCTCACCCCAAACCCCAAACGGCCCTGGAACCTGCTTGCCATGGCCCTTGCCCCAAACACAAGCAGGCCCTGGCACCTGCCTGCCATAGCCCTCACCCCAAACATGACAGGGCCTGCCACTCATCTGCCATGGCCCTCTCCACAACCCCATGGGCCCTGGCACCAGCATGCCGTGGCCCTTGCCCCAAACCCTGACTGGCTCTGGCACCCTGCTGCCATGGCCTCTGCACCTAACCATGGCAGGCCTGGGCACCCACCTACCATGACCTGGTGCATGAAATCCTGGCCAGCCCTGGCACCCCCTGCCAGGGCCCAATCCCCAAAATCTGGCCTGTTCTTGCAACTGCATTTCATTGCCTGCACCCCAAACCCTGACCCGCCTGGTCACCCGCCTGCCATTGTCTGTACTCCCAAACCTGGCCGGCCCATGCACCCACCTGCCATGGCCCTTGCCCCAAACCCTGGTGGGCCCTGGCACCCACCTGCCATGGCCCTCACCTCAAACACCAGCGGGCCCTGGCACGCGCACACCATGGCCATGGCCCCAAACCCTGGTTGGCTCAGGCACCCTGATGCCATGGCCTGCACCCCTAACTGTGTCTGGCCTGGGCACCTGCCGTCATGGCCTGGGCCCCAAACCTTGGCCAGCCCGGGCACCCACCTGCCATGGCCTGAGACCCAATCCTGCCTGGCCCCAGCACCTGCTTGCCTGGACCCACACCCCTAATGCTGGCTGGGCCCAGCACCTGCCTTCCACTCTGAAACTTTCCTTCCATGGCCTGAACCCCAAATCCTGGCTGGCCCTGTCACTCCCCTGCCATTGCCCACACACCAATCCCTGGCCAGCCCTTGGATTCTGCCTTCCATGGCCTGTGCCACAAACCCTGGCCAGCCTGGAACCAGCCAGCCTTGGCCCGTGGCCCAAACCACAGCAGGCCCTGGCACTGGCCTGCCATGGCCCATGCCCTTAATCCTGGGGGGCCCTGGGACAGGTCTGCCATGGCGCTTGCCCCAAACTCTGGCCAGCCCTTACACCCACCTGCCATGGCCCTTGCTGCAAACCCCATCAGGCCCTGGCATACACCTTCCATGGTCCTTGCTCCAAAAACCAGTGGACCCTGGAACCCACCTGCCATGTCCCTCATCCCAAACCTGAATAGGCCCTGGCACCTGCCTGCCACGGCCCTTGCCCCAATCCCTGGCCAGTCCTGGCACTGGACTGCCATTTCCCTTGCCCCAAACACTGGCAAACTCGGGCTCCAGGCTGCCATGGCCCTCACCCCAAACCCTGGCCGGCCCTGGCACCAGCCTGCCATTACCCTCACCCCAAACACTGGCTGGCCCAGGCACCCACCTGCCATGTCCCTCCCCTCAAACCCTAGCTGGCCCTGGCACCCATCTGCCATGGCCTGCATCCAAACACTGGCCAGCCCAGGCAGAGGCCTGCCATGGCCCTTGCCCCAAAATCTGGTGGGCCCTGGCACCTGCCTGCCATGACCCTCACCCCAAACACTGGTGGGCCCTGGCACCCACCTGCCATTGCCCATGTCCCAAACCTTGGCAGGCCCTGACACCCTCCTTCCAGGGCCCTTGCCCCAAGCCCTGAGGGACCCTGGAACCCACGTGCCATGGCCCTCACCCCAAATCAGAGTGGACCCAGGCACTAGCCTGCCATGGCCCTAGCCCCAAACACCAGGAGGACCTGCACCTGTCTGCCATGGCCCTCACCCCAAATCCCAACAGGCCCTGGCACTTGCATTCTATGGCCCTCACCCCAAACCTTGGAGGACCCTGGCACCTGCCTGCCATGGACTTTGCCCCAAACACTGGCTGGAACTGGCAGTGGCCTGCCTTGGCCCTTGTGACAAACCTTGCCGGGTACCTGTCTGCCATGGCCCTAGCCCTAAGCCCTGGAGGATGCTGACACCTGCCCGCCATGGCCCATGCCCCAAACCCTGGCTGGCACTGGCACCCACCTGCCATGGCCTGAACCCAAAACACTTGCCGGCCCTGGCACTGACCAGCCATGGCCATAGCCCCAAACACTGGATGGCCCTGCCACCCACCTGCCATGGCCCTTGCCCCAAACCCTGGCAGGCCCTGGCACCCACCTCCCATGGCCCTTGCCCCAAACCCTGGGGGGCCCTCCACCCACCTACCATGGTCCATACCCGAAAGCCCAGTGGGCCCTGGCACCGGCCTTCCATGGCTTGCCCCAAACACTGGCTGGCCCGGGCACTGGCCTGCCATGACACTATCCCCAAACACTGGCCAGCCCTGGCACCTGGATACCATGGCCCTCAACCTAAATCCCAATCGGCCCTGGCACCTGCATGCTGTGGCCCTTGCCCCAAACCCCGGTGGACCCTGGCAGCCTCTTGCCATGGCCCTTGCCCCAAACACCAGTGTTCCCTGGCACCTTGTTTCCATGGCCCTCACCCCAAACACCAGTAGGTCCTCACACCCACCTGCCATGGCCCTCGCCGCAAACACTGACTGGCCATGGCACCTACCTGACATGGTCCTGGCTCCAAACCCTGGTGCGCCCTGGCACCCTCCTGCCATGGTCCTTGCCCCAAACCTTGGTGGACCCTGGCACCAGCCTGCCATGGCCCATGCCCCAAATCCTGCCCAAAGTGGGCACCCACCTGCCATGGCCTGCACCCCAAACCCTGGCTGGCCCTGGATCCCTCCTTCTAAGGCCCGGGCCCCAAACTCCCACCAGCCTTGGCATTGGCCTACCATGGTCCTCACCCCAAGTGCTGGCTGGCCCTGGCACCGGCCTGCCATGGCCCCTGCCCCAAATCCTGCTGGCCCTGTGACCAGCCTGCCATGACCCTGCCCCAAACACCAGAGGGTCCAGGCACTGGCCTCCCATGTCTCAAGCCCCAAACCCTGGCCGACCCAGACACTGGCCTGCCATGGCCCTAGCCCCAAACCCCAGCCAGCCCTGGCACAATGCTGCCATGGCCCTCACCTCAAACCACAGTGGGCTTGGGCATCCCCCTGCCATGGCCAGTGCCATAAACCATGGCTGGCCCGGGCACCTGCTTGCCATGGCCCGTGCCCCAAACCCATCTTTCCTGGGCCCCCACCTGCCATGGCCTGCGCCCCAAACTCTTGCTGGCCTGGGCATCTGCCTGCCATGGCCCTCACCCCACAACCTGTTGGGCCCTAGTAACCACTTGCCATGGTCCTTGCACCAAACCCCTGCTGGCCCTGGGACCCACTTGCCAAGACACGTTCTCCAAACCCTGGCTATTCCTGGCACCCACCAGCCATGGTCAGCACCACAACACAGGCTGGCCCTGGCAGCCACCTACCATTGGCAGCTGCCTGCCATTCCCCTGGCACCCTCCTGCTATGGCCCGTGCACCAAAGCCCAGCTGGCCATGGCTCCTCTCTGCCATGGGACGTGCCCCAACCATGGCTGGCCCTGGCTCCCACCTGCCATGGCCAGGGCCTCAAACCCTGGGTGGCCCTGGCACCCGTTTGCCATGGCCTGCTCCACAAACCCTGGCTGGCCCTGGCACCTGCCTGCCATGGCTCTTGCCCCAAACCCCAGTGTGCCCTGGCACCCTACTGGCATGGCCCTCGCTCCAAATCTTGGCTGACCAGGGCACACACCTGCCATGGCCCTTGCCCCAAGCCCCTGCAGGCCCTGGCACCCGACTGCCAAGATGTGTTCTCCATACCCTGGCTGCCCCGAGCACTCACCTGCCATGGCCTGTGCCCCAAACACTGGCTGCAAACTCCGGCTCTCACCTGCAATGGACTGTACCCCAAACCCTGGCTAGCAATAGCTCCTGCCTGCCATGGCCTGCACCCCAAACCCTGGCTGACTGTGGCATCTGCATGCCATGGCCCATGCCCCAAACCCTGGTGGGGCCTGGCACCCACCTGCCATGTTCCTTGCCAGAAATCACCGTGGGCCCGGGCACCTGCCTGCCATGGCCCTCGCCCCAAACCCTGGTGGGCCCTGGCACCTATCTGCCATAACCCAGGCCCCAAGACCCAGCTGGCCCAGGCATCCATCTGCTATTGCCCTCGCCCCCAACCCCAGTGGCCCTGGGCAACTGCATGTGATTGCCCGGGCCTGAAACCCCAGCTGGCCTGGGCACCCGCCTTCCATGGCCCACTCCCAAACACCAGCTAGCCCAGACAATGGCCTGCCATGGCTCGCACCACAAACCAGAGCTGGCCCTGGCACTGGACTGTCATGGTCCATGCCGCAAACCCCAGCTGGCCCTGGCACCTGCCTGCCATGGCCCGTGACCCAACCCCGGCTGGTACTGGAACCTACCTGCCATAGCCACGCCCCAAACCCTGCCTGGCCAGGGCACCCACCTGCCATGGTTCTCACCCCAAATCCCTGTGGGCCCTGGAACCCACCTACCATGGCCCTTGCCCCAAACCCGGGGTCCCTGGGACCCTCCTGGCATGGCCCTTGCCCTAAACCCCAGCTGGCCAAGGCACCTGCCTGCCATAGCCCTGTCCCAAACCCTGGTGGGCCCTAGCACCCGTCTACCAAGACATGATCTCCAAACCCTGATTGGCCCTGTCACCCACCTGCTATGGCCCATGCCCCAAACAGAGGCTGGCCTTGGCAGCCACCTCCTTGGCAGCCAGGGCCAGCTGGGGTTTGGGGTGTGGGCCATGGCAGGTGGGAGCCATTGCTAGCTGGGGTTTGGGGCACAGGCCATGGCAGGTGAGTGACCGGAGCAGCCAGGGTATGGAGAACACGTCTTGGCAGTCAGGTGTGAGGGCCCATAGGGGCTTGGGGCGAGGGCAATGGTAGGCTGGTGCCTGGGGCAGCCAGGGTTCACAGTGCTGGACACTGCAGGCAGATTCCAGGATAAGTCAGGGTTTGGCATGTGGGCAATGGTAGGAGGGTACTAGGGCCAGCCAGGGTTTGGGGTGTCAGCCATGGTAGGCAGGTGCCAGGGCCAGCCAGGGTTCGGGGAGCCGGCCATGTTTGGAGGCTGCCAGGGCTAGCCGTTGTTTGGGGTACAGGACATGGCAGACGGGGGCCCTGGCAAGCTGGGGTTTGTGGTGCCAGGCATGGTAGGCAAAAACACAGGCCAGCTGGGATCTGGGGTGCTGGTCATGGTAGGCAGGGGCCTGGGCCAGCCGTGGTGTGGTATGCCAGCCATGGTAGGTGGGGACCTGGGCCATCCAGGGACCAGAGTGCAGGCCATGGTGGGTGGGTGCCAAAGCCAGGCAGGGTTCATGCTGCTGGCCACAGTAGGTGGGTGCCAGTGTCAGCCAGGTTTCAGGGTGTTGGTCATGGTAGGTGGGTGCCAGGGCCAGCCAGGGTCCTAGATTTGGGCCAAATTAGACATTTGCCAGGGCCAACCAGGATTTGGAATGCGGGCTACTGTATGTGGGTGCCCAGGCCAGCCAGGGTTTGGTGTGTGGGCTACAATAGGTGGGTGCCCAGTCCAGGCAGGGTTTGGGGTGTGCGTCACAGTAGGCAGGTGACTGGGCCAGCCAGGTTTGGGGTGACAGTCATGGTAGGAGGTATGAGGGCAAGCCAGGTTTTGCTGCGTGGGCCACAGTAGGCAGGTGCCAGGCCAGCCAGGGTTCGGGGTGACATATAGTAGGAGGTGCAATGCCTAGCCAGATTTTGCTGCGTGGGCCACAGTAGGCAGGTGCCAGGCCAGCCAGGGTTCGGGGTGACATATAGTAGGAGGTGCAATGCCTAGCCAGATTTTGCTGTGCGGGCCACAGGAGGTGGATGTCAGTGCCAGCGAAGGTTTGTGGTGCCAGCCACAGTAGGTAGGTGCCAGAGACAGCCAGGGTTTGGGGTTTGGGACACGGTAGGTGGGTTCCACGGCCAGCCAATGTTCAGGGTGTGGGCCAGAGTAGGTGGGTGCTAGGGCCAGCCAGGTTTGAGGTTCTCACCATGGAAGGTGAGTGCTAGGGCCAGCCAGGGTTTGGGATGCTGGCTGTCATAGGTGGGTGCCAGGGCCAACCAGGTTTGGTGTGCCAGCCATGATAGGTGGGTGCCAGGGCCAGCCAGGGTTTTGGGTGCTGCCATTGTAGTCAGGTGCCAGGGCCAGCCAGGGTTTTGTGTGCTGACCATGGTAGGCAGGTGACAAGGCCAGCCAGGGTTTGGGGTGACAGCTGTGGTAGGCTAATGCCAGGGTCAGCCAGCATTCGGGGTTTGACTGTGGTAAGCAACTGCCAGTGCCAGCCAGGGGTCAGGGTGCTGGCCAGGGTAGGTGGGTGGAGGCCAGACAGGATTCAGTGTGCTGGCCATGGTAGACTGGTGCCAGGGCCAGCCAGAGATTGGGGTGCAGGCCAACGTAGGTGATTATTGGCCAGCTAGGGTTCAGGGTCCTGGCTGTGGTAGGCAGGTTCCAGGGCCAGCCAGGGTTTGGGGTGCCTGCTGTGGCAGGCAGGTGCCTGGGTCAGCCAGGGTTCAGTGTGCGTGTCATGGTAGATGGGTGACAGGTCCAACCTCGGTTCGGGGTGCCAACCATGGTAGGTTGGTGCCAGGGCCAGCCAGGGTTTGGGGTGCTGGCCATGGTAGGTGGGTGCCAAGACAGCCAGGGTTTGGGGTTCAGACATGGTAGGCAGGAGCCAGGACCAGCCAATGTTCGGGATTCTAGCCATGTTAGGCAGGTGTCTGGACCAGCCGGGGGGACCAGCATTTGGGCTGCCGAACACAGTAGGCTGGTGCCAGGCTTGCCAGGGTTTGGGGTGCCAGCCATGGTATGTGGGGGCTAAGCCAGGTTGAGTTCAGGATGTTGGCTGTGGTATTCGGGGGCCTGGTTAGCTGGGGTTCATGTGGGCCATGGTAGTGGGGGCCCAGGGAAGCCAGGGTTCAGGGTGCCAACCATGGTAGGTGGGTGACAGGGCCAGCCAGGGTTTGGAGTGCAGGCCATGTTAGGTGGATGCCAGGGCAAGCCAGGGTTCAGGGTGTGGGACGTGGTAGGTGGGGGCAATGGCCAGCCAGGATTCCAGTTGCTGACCGTGGTAGGTTGGTGCCAGAGCCAGCCTGGGTTCGGGGTGTTGGCCGTGGTGGGCGGGTGCCAGGACCAGACAGTGTTCATGGTGCTGACCATGGTAAGTGGATCATAGGTCCAGCCAGGGTTTGGGGTGCCAGCCATGGTATAAGATGCCAAGGTAAGCCAGGTTTCACAGTGCAGGCCATGGTAAGTGGGTGCCTGGGCCTGCCAGGGATTGGGGTGCAGGCTGTTGTAGGTGGGTAACAGGGCTAGCCTGTAGGTGGATAACAGGGTATAGGGTGCCATCCATGGTAGGAGGTGCCTGGGCCATCCAGTGTTCACTGTGCAGGGCATGGTAGGGGGGTGCCATGTCCAGTCAGGTTTCAGGGTGCCGGCCATGATAGGCAGGTACCAGCGCCAGCCAGGGTTTGGGATGTCGGCCACAGAAAGTTGATGCCAGGGCCAGCCAGGGTTCAGGGTGCCAGCCATGGTATGCCAGTGCCAGGGACAGCCAGGTTTCAGGGTGCTGGCCACGGTAGACAGTTACCCGAACTAGCCAGCGTTTGGGATGCCAGCCACGGTAGGCAGATGCCAGGGCCAGTCAGGGTTCTGGGTGCCGTCCATGGTACGCCAGTGCCAGGGTCAGCCAGGGTTTGGGGTGCTGGCCAAGGAAGTCAGGAGCCAGGGCCAGCCAGGGTTCTGGGTGCTGGCCATGGTAGGCAGGGGCCCAGCCAGCCTGGGTTCGGGGCATGAGCCACCATAAATGGGTGCCAGGGACAGCCAGGGTTACAGGTGCCAGCCACAGTAGGCCAGTGCCAGGGTCAGGCAGGGTTTGGGGGGCCAGCCATGGTAGTCAGGGGCTAGGGCCATACCGGGGTCAGTGTGCAGGCTACAGTAGGTGGGTTCCAGGGCCAGCCGGGATTCCGGGTGTGGATCACAGCAAGCAGGTGCCAAGGCCAGCCAGTGTTTGGGGTTTCACCCACTGTATTCGGTTGCCAGGGCCAACCAGGGTTCGGGGTTCTGGTGATAGAAGGTGGGTGCCAGGGTCAGTCAGGTTTTGGGATGCTGGCCATGGTAGGTGAGTGCCAGGGCTAGCCATGGTTTGTGGTGCCAGCCAAAGTAGGTGCGTGGGTCAGCCAGGGTTTGGGGTGCTGGCCATGGTAGTGGAGTGCCAGGGCTAGCCAGTGTTCAGGGTTCCGGCCACAGTGGATGGGTTCCAGGACCAGCCAGTGTTTGGGGTGCTGGCCATGGTAGGTGGGTGCCAGGGCCAGCCAAAGATTGGGCTGCCACGCACAGTAGGCCAATGTCAGGGCCAGCCAGGGTTCAGGGTCCCGGCCACAGTAGGCAGGTGTCATGGCCAACCAGGGTTCTGGGTACTGGCCATGGTAGGCGGGTGCTAGGGCCAGCTATGGCCTTAGCACCGGGTACTGGCCACTGCAGTCATGGTAGCTGCGTACCAGAGACAGTCAGCATTTGGGCTGCCAAACAAGGTAGGCTGATGCCAGGATAGCCAGGGTTTGGGGTGCCTGCCATGGTAGGTGGGGGCTAATCCAGTTGCAGTTCAGGATGCTGGCTGTGGTATTTGGGGGCCTGGTTAGCTGGTGTTCATGTTGTGGGCCATGGTAGGCTGGGGCCCAGGGAAGCTGGGGTTAGGGGTGTGAGCTATGGTAGGTGGTGCCTGAGCCAGCCAGGGATCAGGGTGGTGGCCACAGTAGGTGGGTGCCAGGGCCAGCCAGGATTCAGGGTGCCAGCCATGTTAGGCAGGTGTCAGAGTCAGCCATGTTTCAGGGTGCCGCCAAAAGTAGGCAGGTTCCAGGGCCAGCCAGGGTTCGGGGTGCTGGCCATGGTAGGTGGGTACCAGGCCCAGGGAGGGTTCAGAGATCCTGGACACAGTAGGCAGGTGACAGGGCCAGCCAGGGTTCAGGGTGATGGCCATAGTAGTCAGGTGCCAGGCCCAGCCAAGCTTTGGGGTCTGGCCACAGTAGGTGAGTGCCAGGGCCAGCCAGGGTTTGGGGTGTCAACCATTATAGGTGGGTGCCACAGCCAGCCAGGGTTCAGGGTGCCAGTCACGATAGGCAGATTCCAGGCCCAGGCAAGGTTCAGAGTTCTGCCCACTAGAGGTTGGTGCCAGGGGAATCCAGGGTTAGGGATGTGGGCCACAGTAGGTGGATGCCAGGCCCAGCCAGGGTTTGGCATGTTGGCCATGGTAGGCGGGTGCTACGGCAAGCCAGTGTTCTGGGTCCCAGCAAGGTAGGTGGGTACCAGCCAGGGTTCAGGGGCTGACCACGGTAGTCGGGTGCCAGGGCCAGCCAGAGTTCAGGGTACCGGCCATGGCAGGACAGTGCCAGGGCCAGGTAGTGTTCAGTACAGTGGCTGTGGTAGGAGGGTGCCAGACCTGCCAGGGTTCAGGGTGGCAGCCGTGGTAAGCACAGGCAAGGGCAGCCAGGGTTCAGGGTGCTGGCCATGGTAGGTGGGGTCTGGGCCAGCTGGGGTCTGGGGTGTTGGCCATGGAAGGCGGGGGCCTGGGCCAGCTGGGAACTGGGGTCCTGGTCATGGTAGGCAGGTGCCCAGGCCAGCCTGGGTCTGCGGTGCCGGCCCTGGTAGGCCAGGGCCTGGGCCAGCTGGCATCTGGGTTGCAGGCCAAGATAGGAAGGGGCTTTGGTCAGCTGGGGTCTGAGGTGCTGGCCATGGAAGGCAGAGGCCCTGGCTAGCTGGAAGATTGGGTACCGGCCATGGTACACAGGGGACTGGGCCAGCTGTGGTCTGGGGTGCTGGCAATGGTAGGCAGGGGCCCGGGCCAGCCAAGTTCTGCAGTGCCAGCCATGGTAGGAGGGGCCCAGGGCCATTTGGGGTAGTGGTATTGGCCATGGTAGGTGGGGGCCCAGGCCATCGGTTTCTAGGATGCTGGCCATGGGAGGCATGAGCCCGGGCCAGCCAAGTTCCAGGGTGCCAGCCATGGTAGTCAGGGGCCTGGGCCAACCGGTGTCTGGAGTGCCGGCCATGGTAGGTGGGGCACCAGGCCAGACAAGTTTCAGGGTGTGGGACACAGTAAGCAGGTGCTCAGGCCAACCAGGGTTTGGGGTGCTAGCCATGGTAGGTGGGTGACAAGGCCAGTCAGGGTTCGGGGTTCTGGCCATCATAGGCAAATGCCAGGACCAGCCAGGGTTTGGGGTGCCTGACCATGGTTTGTGGTTGCCAGAGCCAGCCATGGTTGGAATGTGGGCCACAGTAGGCAGGTGCCCAGTCCAGCCAGGATTTGGGATGCCAGCTTGGAAGTCAGGTGCCATGGCCAGCCAGGGTTCAGGAAGCTGGCTAAGGTAGGAGGGGTGCCAGGGCCAGCTGGGGTTTGTGGTGCTGGCTATTGTAGGCAGGGGACCAGGCTAACAGGGGTTCGAAGTGCCAGCCATGGTAGGTGGGGGCCAGGGCCACCCAGGGCCTGGGATGCGGGCCATAGTAGGTGGGGGACCAGACCAGCTGGGGTCTGGGGTGTGGGCCATGGTAGGATGGAGCTCGGGCCAGGCAGGGTGTGGGGTTCTAGCCACAGAAGGCAGTATCCCAGGCCAGCTGGGATCTGGGGTGTGGCCATGTTAGGTGGGGGCCCAGGCACCTGGAATTCAGGGTGTGGGCCATGGTAGGCAGGGTCCCAGGCCAGCCCATGTTCAGGGTGCCAGCCATGGTAGATAGAGGCCCGGGTCAGCCTGGGATTGGGATGCTGGCCATGGTAGGCGGGGGCCTGGGCCAGCTGGGGTTTGGGGTGCCAGCCTTTGTAGGCAGGAGCCCAGGCCAGCCAGATTTTGGAATCCCGGTCATGGTAAGTGGGGCCCAGGGCCAGCCGTGGTTCAAGGTGCCGGCCATGGTAGTTGGGGGCCCAGCCCAGCTGGGGTTTGGGATGCTGGTCATGGTAGGCTGGGGCCCGGGCCAGGCATGGTTTGGTGTGCTAGCCATGATAGGAGGGAGCCCAGGCCAGCCGGGATCTGGGGTGCCGGCCATGGTAGGCAGGGACCAGGGCCAGCCAGGGTCTGTGGTGCCACCCATGTTAGGTGGGGGTCCTGGGCAGCCAGGGTCTAGGGTGTTGGCCATGGTACATGGGGGCCCAGGCCATCAGGGTCTAGGTTGCCAGCCATGGTAGGCAGGGGGCCTGTAGAGCTGAGGTCTGAGGTGCTGGCCATGGTATGCAGGGTGCCAGCTGGGGCCTTGCAGTCTGGCCATGGTAGGTGGGGCAATGGGCCAGACAGGGTTCAGGGTGCAAGCCATGGTAGGTGGGTGACATGGCCAGCCAGGGTTTGGGGTTTCTGCCATGGTAGGTGAGTAACAACCAGGGTTTGTAGGGCCTACCACAGTAGGAGGTTGCCAGAGCCAGCCAGGGTTCAGGGTGTGGGCCACAGTAGGCAGGTGTCTTGGCCACCCAGGGTTTGGGGTGCCAGCTCAGTAGGTGGGTGCCATGGCCAGCCAGGGTTTGGGGAGCTGGCCAAGGTAGGTGGGTGCCAGGGCCAGCTGGGGCTAGGGGTGCCGGCCATGATAGGCTGGGACTCAGGGTAGCCTGGGTTTGAGGTGTCGGCTGTGGTAGGCAGGGGCTGGGGCCACCCGGGGTCTGGGGTGTGGGCCACGATAGGCAGGGGCCCAGGCCAGGCAGGGTGTGGAGTTCCAGCTATGGAAGGCAGTGGCCCTAGACAGCCAAGATCTGGGGTGCAGGCCATGTAGGCGGAGGCCAGCTGGTGTTCAGGATGTGGGCCATGGTAGGTGGGGGCCCAGGCCAACCCGTATTCAGGGTGCCTGCCATGATAGGCGGGATCCTGGGGTAGCTGGGATCTGGAGTGCTGGTCATGGTAGGCAGGATCACAGATCAGCTGGGGTGTGGGATACTGGTCATGGTAGGCAGGGGCACAGATCATCCAGGGCCTGTGATGCCAGCCATTGTAGGCATGGGCCCTGGGCAGCCAGGGTCTAGGTTGCTGGCCATGGCAGGCAGGGGCCCATGGCAGGCAGGGGCCCATGCCAGCCAGGGTTCGGGGTGACAGTCATGGTAGGTGGGGTCCTGGGCCAGCCAGACTTTGGAGTGCTGGCCATGGTAGGAGGGGCCCAGGACCACCTGGGATTTGGGGTGCTGGCCATGGTAGGTGGGGGTCTGGACCAGCCAGACTTTGGAGTGCCAGCCAGTGTAGGCAGGGGCCTGGGCCAACTGTGGTTCGGGGTGCTAACCATGGTATTCGGGGCCCAGGTCTGTCAGGGTTTGGGGAGCTGGCCATGGTAGGCAGGGGCCCGGGCCAGTTGAGGTCTGTGGTGTGGTATGGTAGGCAGGGGCCCAGGCCAGCTGGTGTTCGGGATGTGGGCCATGGTAGGTGGGGGCCCAGGGCAGCCCATGTTTGTGGTGCTGGCCATGGTAGGTGGGGGCTTAGGCCAGCCAGGGATTGGGATGCTGGCCATGGTAGTTGGTGGCCCAGCCCAGCTAGGGTTCAGGGTGCCAGCCAAGGTGGGCCAGGGCCTTGGTCATGTAAGGTTTGGTGTGCCATCCATGATAGGCGGGGGCCCAGGCCAGCTGGGATCTGGGTTGCCTGCCATGGTAGTCAGGGTCACAGATCAGCCAGGGCCTGGGGGGCTGGCCATGGTAGGCTGGAGCATAGATCAGCCAGGGTATGGGTTGCTGGTCATGGTAGGTGGGGGCCATGGCCAGCCGGGGTCTGTGATGCCACCCATGGTAGGCAGAGGCCCTGGGCAGCTGGGGTCTGGGCTGACTGCCATGGTAGGCAGGGCCCTGGGCCATCGGGGTCTAGGTTGTCGGCCATGGTAGGCAGGGGCCTGGTCAAGCCAGGGTCTGGAGTGCTGGCCATGGTCAGTGGGCTCCCAGGCCAGTCAGGGTCCGGTTTGCCAGCCATGGTAGGCGGGGTCCATGCCAGCCTTGATCTGGGGTGCTGGCCATGATATGTAGGGGCCCAGGCCAGCCAGAGTTCGGGGTGCCAGTCATGGTAGGTGGGGTCCTGTGCCAGCCAGGGCTCGGGATGTGGGCCATGGTAGGCAAGGGCCCAGGCAAACTGGGGTTCAAGGTGCTGGCCTAGTAAGCAGGGGCCTGGGCCAGGTGGTGTTTGGAGTGCCAGCCATGGTATGCAGGGCCCAGGGCCACCTGGGGTTCAGGGTGCAGGCCATGGTAGGTGGGGGCCTGGGTCATCTGGGCTTCAGGGTGCCAGCCATTGTAGGAAGGGGCCAGGGCTTCCCATGGTTTGGGGTGCTAGCCATGATAGGTGGGGGCCCATGCCAGCCAGAGTTAAGGAAATGAGCCATGGTAGGTGGGGTTCCGGGCCAGCCGTGGTCTGGGGTGCTGGACACAGTATGCTGGGGCCTAGGCCAGCCAGGGTATGTGGTGCCGGCCTTGGAAGGCAGGGCCCTGGAAGGCCAGGGTCTGGGGTAATGGCAATGGTAAGTGGGCCTCTGGTCAGCCGGAGTCTGGGGTGCTGGCCATGGTAGGCAGGGTCCCTGGCCAGTGGTGTCTGGAGTGCCGGCTATGGTAGGTGGGGGCCCAGTCCAGGCAGGGTCCAGAGTGCCAGGCATGGTAGGTGGGGGCCCGGGCCTGCCAGGGTCTGGGGTGCTGGCCATGGTAAGCTGGGGCCAGGTCCATCTGGGATTCAATATGCAGGTCATGGTAGGCGGGGTCCTGGGCAAGCCAGGGTTCAGGTTTTGGGCCATTGTAGTTGGGGGCCTATGGCATCTGGGTTTTGGGGTGCCAGTCATGGTAGGCAGGGCTCTAGCCAGCCAGGGTTCAGATTACCAGCCATGGTATGTGAAGCCCAGGGCCAGCTGGGGTTCAGGGTGCCAGCCATGGTAGGTGGGGTCCAATGTCAGCCAGTGTTTGCAGTGCTGGCCTCAGTAAGCAGTATTCTGGGGCAGCTGTGGTTCAGGGTGCTACCATGAAAGGCAGGGGCCCAGGCCAACTGACGTTCAGGGTGCCAGCCATGGTAGGTGGGGGCCCGGGTCAGCTGGGATCTGGCGTGCCAGCCATGGTGTGTGGGGCACCGGGCCAGACAGGGTTCAGGGTGCTGGCCACGGTAGGTGGGTGACAGGGCCAGCCAGGGTTTGGGTTTCTTGCCATAGTAGGTGAGTGCCAGGGCCAGCCAGGGTTTGGGGTTCCTTCCTCAGTAGGCAATTGCCAGAGCCCACCAGGGTTCAGGGTGTTGGCCACAGTAGGCGGGTGTCCAGTCCAGCCAAGGTTTGGGGTCCAGCTTGCTAGGCATTTGGTGTGTGGACCACAGTAGGAGGGTGTCCAGCCAGCCAGGGTTTGGGCAGCTGGGCAAGGTAGGGAGGTGCCAGGTCCAGCCAGGGTTCTGGGTGCTGGCCATGGTAGGCGGAGGCACGGGTCAGCTGTGGTCTGGAGTGTGGGCCATAGTGGTGGGGGCTCGGACCAGGCAGGATCTGGGTTTCTGGGCATGGAAGGCAGTGGCTCAGGCCAGCCAGAATGTGGGGTTCTGGCCATGGTAGGCAGGGGCCCAGGCCTGCCAGGGATCAGGATGCTGGCCATGGTAGGTGGGGGCCCCAGCCCAGTCAGGGTTTGGGGTGCCGGCCATAGTAGACAGGGGCTTGGGCCAGCCAGGTTTCAGAGTACCAGCCATGTTAGGCAGGTCCCAGGGGCAGCCATGGTTTGGGGTGCTGGCCATGGTAGTCTGGGGTCCAGCCCAGCTGGGGTTTGGGGTGCTGGCCATGGTAGGCCAGGGCCCAGGCCAGTTGTGGTTTGGTGTGCTAGCCATGATAGTTGGGGGGCTAGGCCAGCCAGGATCTAGGGTGCCAGCCATGGGAGGTGGGGACACAGATCAGCCAGGGTCTGGGGTGCTGGCCCTGGTAGGGGGGGGCACAGATCAGTCAGGGTCTGGGGTGCCAGCCATGGTAGATGGGGGCCAGGGTCAGCCGGGGTCTGTGGTGCTGCCCATGGTAGATGGGGGCCCTGGGCAGCTGTGGTCTGGGTGCTGGCCATGGTAGGTGGGGGCCCAGGGCATTGGTGTCTATGTTGCCAGCCATGGTAGGCAGGGGCCCGGTTGAGGCATGGTCTGGGGTGCTGGCCATGGTAGGCAGGGGCCAGGCCCATCTGGGGTTCAGTGTGCTGGTCATGGTAGGCAGGGTCCCAGGCAAGCTGGGGTTCAGGATTTGGGCCACGTTAGTCGGGTGCCCAGGGCATCCAGGTTTTGGGGTGCAGGCTATGATAGGCAGTGGCCCGGGCAGCCAGGGTTTGGGGTGCCTGCATGGTAGGTGGGTGCCAGGGCCAGATAGGATTCAGGGTTCTGGCCATGGTAGGCTGGTGCCAGGGCCAGCCAGGATTCAGGGTGTGGGCTGTGGTAGGCGAGTGCCAAGGCTAGCCATGGTTTGGGGTGCCAGCCATGCTAGGTATGTGCCAGGGCCAGACAGGGTCCAGGTTGCCAGCCATTAGGGGGCGGGTGTCAGGGCCAGCCATCTTTGGGGTGCCAGCCACAGTAGGTGGGTGTAGGGCCAGACAGGATTTGGGGTGCCTGTCATGGTAGGTGAGTGCCAGGTCCAGCCAGTGCTCTGGGTGACAGCCACGGTAAGCAGGGGCCAGGGCCAGCCAGGCTTTGGAGTGCTGGCCATGGTAGGCAGTGGCCTAGGCCAGCCATAGTTCAGTGTGCCAGCCATGGTAGGCAGGGGCCTGGGCCAGGCAGGTTTCAGAGTGCTGGCCATGGTAGGCGGGGGCCTGAGCCAGCCAGGGTCTGTAGTGCTAGCCATGGTATGTGGGGGCCTGAGTCAGCCATAGTTTGGGGTTCCAGCCATGTTAAGCAGGGGCCCGGACCTGCTGTGGTTTGTGGTGTCAGCCATGGTAGGCGAGGGCCTGGGCATGCTGGGGTTAGGGGTGCTGGTCATGGTAGGTGGGGCCCAGGGCCAGCTGTGGTTCAGAATGATGGCCATGGAGGACAGAGGCCCAGGCCAGCTGGGGTTTGGTGTGCTGGCTGTGGTAGGTGGAGGCACAGGGCAACTAGGGTTTGGGGTGTGGACAATGGTAGGTGGTTGCCTGCCACAGTCCAGCCAGGGGAAGGGGAGAGCCGAGGATGAAAGAGATGAAGAGGCCAAGACTGATGATCTTGAGCAAAGCTTTATTTTCAGTCCTCATACTTAAGTAGGAATTATCAAAAAAGCTCAAGGAACTGTCCTTGAGGGCTACAGCTGCTTCTGGCAACCTCAGCTTATTATTTACAATCTCAGCAAACTAATTCTGCTTATTTCTCAGGGGTAAAAGTTAACTCTCCTGGGAACAGTACATTCTCTGCAAATCTTTCTCAAGGGAATAACATTTTCTTTATCCTTAAAGGAGCAGCAGAACATTCTGTCTCTTTTGGAACATGACCACCATTCTCTATATACAAAACCTCAGACCCCGACAGTTGCTCAGGCCAGCCAGGGTTTGGGGTGCCAGCCACAGCAAGGGGTTCATGGTGCTGGCCATGTTAGGTGGGGGACCATGCCAGCTGAGATCTGTGGTGCCAACCATGGTAGGCACGGCCTGGGCCATTGGGGTCTCAGATGCTGGCCATAGTAGGCAGGGGCCCAGGTGAGTTGTGGTCTGTGGTGCCCATCATGGCAGGCATGGGCCAGACCTGCTGTGGTCTGGGGTGCCAGCCATGGTAGGCAGGGGCCTGGGCCAGTCGGGGTCTTGTGTGCCAGCCATGGTAGGTGGGGCCCCAGGCTACTGGGGGTTTGGGGTTCTGCTCATGGTAGTTGGGGCCCCAGGCCAGCCTGAGTTTGGGGTGTGGGCCATGGTTGTTGGGGGCTCGGGCCAGCCAGGGTTTGGGGTGCTGGCAATGGTAGGCAGGGTCCCAGGCCAGCCGGGGTTTGGAGTAATGGCCATGGAAGGCAGGGTCCTGGGCTGTGAGGGGTTTGGAGTGTGGGCCATGGTAGGCAGGGGCCCGGGCCAGCTCGTTTTTGGGGTGCTGGCCATGGTAGCCAGGGACCCGGGTCAGCTGGGGTTTGGAGTGCTGGCCATGGAAGTGGGGCCCAGGGCCAGGTGGGGTTTGGGGTGCCGGCCATGGTAGGTGGGGGTCCAGATGAGCAGGGGTTCATGGTGCTGGCCATGGTAGTTAGGGGCCTGGGCCAGCTGTGGTTTGGGCTGCTGACCATGGTAGACAGGGGCCCAGGTCAGCCAGAGTTTGTGGTGCCAGCCATGGCTGACTGGGACTGGGCCAGCCAAGGTTCAGGGTTCTGACCATGGTAGATGGGGGTTTGGGCTAACCGGGGTTCTGCATGCTGGTCATGGTAGGTGGGGGCCTGGGGCAGCTGGGTTTTGATGTGCTGGCCACGGTAGGAGGGACCCTGCACCAGCCAAGCTTTGGGGCTCCAGTCAGTCATGGTAGGCATGGTCCTGGGGCAGCCAGGGTTTGGGGTGCCAGCCATGGTAGGCAAAGGCACAGGCCTGGTGCAAGTTTGGGGTACAGGCCATGGTAGGCAGGGGCCCGGGTGAGCTGGGATTCAGAGTGTGGGCCATGGTAGGCAGGGCCCAGGGCGAACCAGAGTTTGGGTTGCCAGCCATGGTAGGTGGGGGCCTGGGCCAACTGGGGTTCATGGTGCCAGCCATGGTAGGCAGAGGCCCAGGTCAGCTGTGGCTAGGGGTGCTGGCCATGAAAGGTGGTGGCAAGGGCCAACAGAAGTTTAGGGTAGCCAATGGTAGGTGGGGGACTAGGCCTGCTAGGGTTTGGGGTGCTGGCCATGGGAGATGGGGGCCTGGGCCAGCCTGGGTTTGGGTTTCCGGCCATAGTAGGCTGGGGCCTGGGCCAGCCATGGTTTGGGGTGCTGTCCATGGAAGCTGGGTGCCAGAGCCAGCCAGTGTTTGGGTGCTGGCAATGCTGGTGGGTCCAGGGCCAGCCATGGTTCAGGGTGCTGGCTGTGGTAGGCAGTTGCCAGTGCCAGCCAGGGTTAATGGTGTGGGCCGTGGTAACCTGGTGCCAGGGACAACCATGCATTCGGGTGCTATCCGTGGTCAGCTGGTGCCAGGGCCATCCACGGCTCAGTTTGCAGGCCATGGTAAGTGGGTAACATGGCCAGCAAGTGTTCACAGTGCCTGCCATGATAGGCAGGTGACAGGGCCAGCCAGGGTTCAGCATGTGGGGCAGAGAAGGTGGATGCCAAGGTTAGTCAGGATTTGGGGAGTTGGCTGTGGTAGGCAGGTGCCAGTGCCAGCCAGGGTTTGGGGTGCCAGTGGGCAGGTGCCCCATCCAGCCCTAGTTCGTGGTGCGGGCCACAGTAGGTGCATGCTAGGTCTAGCCACAGTTCATGGTTTGGGCCGCAGTGGTGTGTGCCAGGGCCAGCCAGGGCTTGGGGTCCCTGCCGTGGTGAGTGGGTGCCAGGGCCAGACAGGGTTCAGGGTACTGGCAATGCTAGGCAGGTGCAAGGGCCAGCCAGGGTTCAGGGAGTGAACCATGGTATGTGGGTGCCAGGGCCAGCCAGGGTTTGGGTTGTGGGCCACAGTAGGCATTTGCCAGTGCCAGCCAGGGTTCAGGGAGCAGGCCACAGTGTGTGGATGACAGGGTCAGCCAGGGTTCTGTGTGCGTGCCATGACAGGTGGGCGCCAGAGACAGCCAGGGTTTGGGGTGTTGGCTGTGGTAGGCAGGTGATAGTGTCAGCCAGGGTTTGGGGTGCCAGCCACAGTAGATGGCTGCAGGACCTTCTAGGGTTCAGGGTGCTGGCTGTGGTAGCCAGATGCCAGGGCCAGCTAGGATTTGGGGTGCTAGCTGTGGTAATTGGGTGTCAGGACCAGCCAGGGTTTGCAGTTCCAGCCACAATAGGTGGGTGACAGGGTCAGTCAGGTTTCAGGGTGCTGGTCACAGTTGGCAGGTGCCAGGTCCAGCCAGTGTTCTGGGTGTGGGCGGTAGTAGGTGGGTGCCAGGTCCCGCCATGTTTTGGGGTGCTGCCCATAGTTGGCTATTGTCAGGGCAATCCAGAGTTTGGGGGTGCTGGCCATGCTAGGTGGGTGCCAGGGCCAGCCAAGTTTTGGAGTGCTGGTCATGGTAGGTGGATGAAAGAGCCAGCCAGGGTTTGGTGTGTGGGACACAGTAGGCAGGTGCCAGGGCCAACCAGGGTTCAGGGTGTGGGCCACCGTAGGCAGGTGCCCATTCCAGGCAGAGTTCTCAGTGGAGGCCATGGTAGGCAGATGCCAGGGCCAGCCATGTTTCAGGGTACCAGCCATTGTAGGCACGTGCCAGGGCCATCCAGGGCCTGGGTGCCATCCGTGGTAGGTGCATGCCACAGCCAGCCACCATTTGGGGTGCACACTCCAAACCTGGGCTTCCCCTGGTGCCAGCCTGCCAGGGCCAACACTACAAACCCTGACTAACCTGGGTGCCTGTCCGCCATGGCCCACACTGTAAACCCAAGCTGGCCTGGGGACCCACCTTCCATGGCCTGCACTGGAAACTGAGGCTGACCCATGTGACCTCATACAATGGCCAGCACCCCAAACCTGCACTGCCTGGGCACGTGCCTGCCATGGCCCACACCACAACACTGGGCTGGCCTGGGCAACGGCCTTCCATGGCCTGATCCCCACACCAGGGATGGCTGTGGCACCTGTCTGCTTTGGCCTGCACCCCACACTTGGGCCAGCCCAGATACCAGCTGCTATGGCCTGCATCACACACATGGGCTGACATAGGCACCCACCCACCATGGCCCAAACCCCACATCCAGGCTGGCTCTGGCACCCACCCACCATGGCATGCACAGCCAACATGGTTCAGCCCGGGAACCCACCCATCCTTGCCTGCACCACAAACTGGGCTGGCCAGGGAAAATGCCTGCTGTGGCCCACATGTCACACCTGGGCTGGGCCAGGCACTGGCCGGCCATAGTGGGCTCCCCACACTCATGTCAGCCACGGCATCCACCCTCAGTGGCCCTCACCCTGAACACTGTCTGGCCAAAGCACCCACCCTCCATTGCCCACACCGCAAATCAGGGCCATCCAGGATGCCTGCTGGCCATGGCCCGCACCAAAAACCTGGGCCAGCCAGGCACACTCCCTTGGCACACACCGTACCCTGGGCTGGCGTGGGCACCCACCTGCCACATCCTGCACCCCACACCTGGGTTGGCCCAGGCACCCGCCCACCATGGCCCACACCCCACACCCAGGCTGGCCCTGGCACCCACCAGCAGAGGCCTGCATCCCACACCTGGGCAGGCCAGGGAACCTGCCCGCTGTGGCCCGCACCCCACATCCAGGATGGCCAGTGCATCAGCCCACCATGGTGCACACCCTGAACCCATGCTGGCCTGGGCACTGGCCTACCATGGCCTGCACCCCGAACCCAGGCTGGCCTGGGCACCCACCCATCATTGTCTGCACCTTGAACCCTGGCCAGCCCGTGCACGTCCCCATCATGGCCCACAACCCAAACCCTTGCCGGCCTGGGAACATGCCCATCATGGCCCACACCCCAAACCTTAGCCAGCCCCAGCACCCACTAGCCTAGGCCCGCACTCCAAACCCTAACCTTCCCAGATGGCCCACACCACAAACCTAGTCTGGCCTGGGCACCAGCCTGCCATGGCCAGGGCACCCACCCACCATGGCATGTACCCCATACCAGGGCCAGTCTGAGCACCCACCTGCTGTGGCCCACACCCCAAACATTAGCCAGCCTGGGCACCCACCTGGGCTGGTCTGCACCCTCAATGCAGGCTGACCCAGGAAACTGCCCACGGTGGTCCACACACCGAACCCTGACCAGCCTGGTTACTCACCTGCCATGGCCTGTACCCCACACCTGGGCTGTTCCAGGAACCGGCCCACCATGGTCTGCACCACAAGCCCTGGCCAGCCCAGGCACCAGCCTGCCATGGCCCAAACTGAAAACCTGGGCAGGCTGGGAACTCCCTCTCCATGACCTTTACTATAAACCCAGGCTGGCCCGGGATCCTGCCCACTATGGCTCGCACCACAACCCTGGGCCAGCCCAGGAACCAGCCACCATGGCCCAAACCCCACACCTGTGCCAGACGAGGCACCTGCCTGCTGTGGCCTATACCCCAAACCAGGCCAACCTGGACATTCACCCACCATGGCCCACACCCCACACCTGGGCCAGCCTGGGCACCCGCCCTCCATGGCATGAATCTCAAACCTGGGCTGTTCTGGGCAACCGCACACTGTGGCCTGCACCAAAAACCCTGGCTGGCTTGGGTACATGCCTGCCATGACCCACATGCCACACCAGGGCTGGCCAGGTCACCAGCCCACCATAGTGGGCTCCCCACACCTGGGGCAGCCACAGCACCTGCCCATGGTGGCCCTCACGCATAACCCTGTCTGGCCCGGCCACCTGCCCTCCATGGCCCACATTGTAAATCAGGGCCGGCCCATTTGCCCACCCACCATGGCCCACAATGCAAACACAGGCTGGCCAGGGCACCCTCCCTCCATGGCCCACACTAAACACAGGGCTGCCCGGGAACCTGCCTTCCATGGCCTACACCCCAAAACTGTAAACCCGAGCTGGCCTGGGGACCCACCTTCCATGGCCTGCACTGGAAACCCAGGCTGACCCACGTGACCTCATACAATGGCCTGCACCCCAAACCTGCCTGGCTCAGGCACCCACCCACCATGGCCTACACCAAAAACCCAGGCCGGCCAGAGCACATGCCTCCCATCAACCGTACTGCAAAACCAGGCCAGCATGGGCACACTTCCGCCATGACACTCACCACAAACCCAGGGAGGCCAGGACACTATCCCTCCATGCCCGCACTGCAAACCTGGGCCAACCTGGGCACCCTCCCACTGTGGTCCGCACCCCATACCTGGGCTGGCCCGGGCACCCACCTGCCATGGCATGAACTGCAAACCTGGGCCATCCCAGGCAACTGCACACCATGGCTTGCACTGCAAACGCTGGCTGGCCTGGGCACAAGACTGCCATGGCCTGCACGCCACACCTGGGCCGGCCAGGTCACTGGCCTGCCATAGAGGGCTCCCCACACCTGGGGAAGCCATGGCACCCAGAATGCTTGCTGGCCTGGTCACCTGCCCGCTGTGACCTCTACCCTGAACCTGGGCCAACCCAGGCACTGACCCACCATGGCCCTCACAGCAAACCTGGGCTGGCTTGGGCACCTGCCCACCATGGCCCACACTGCAAACCTGGGCAAGCCTGGGCAACTGCCTGCAGTGGTCACACTACAAACCAGGGTGGACCAAGGCACCCTTCTGCCATGGCCCCCACCATAAAAGTAGACCAGCCCGGCTGCTTGCCCACCATGGCCCTCACCGCAAACATGATCTGGCGCAGGTGCTAGCCTGCCATGTCCTACACCCCATTACCAGCTGGCCTGGGGCCGCCCACCATGCCCACACCCTATACCCGGGCTGGCCCAATGCCCACCTGCCATGGCCCACACCCCACACTTGGGCTTGCCCGGACACCTGCCCACAATGGCCAGCACACCAAAGCCGGGCCAGTCCAGGCACAAACCCACCATGGCCTGCAACCCACACATAGTCCTGCCCTGGAACCCACCTAGCGTGGCCCACACCCAACAGCCAGTCTGGCCTGGACACCCACCCTCCATGGCCTGCACCCCACACCTAGTCAATCCTGGGTATCCCCATGCCATGGTCAACAGCAAACCTGGGCCGCCCACCCAAAATGGTCCTCATCACAAACCTGGGTGGCCTGGGCACAAGCCCACCATGGCCCACACCTCAAACTTGGGCTGGCCCAGGCGCCTGCCCACTGTGCCCTGCACACCACACTCAGGCTGGCCTGGACACTCACCCACAATGGCCTGCACCCCACACCCGGGCCATCACTGGAACCACCCTGCCATGACCCACACACCACACCCGGGCTGGCCCGGACACCTGCCTGCCATGGCCCTCACCCCCAACTCTGGCCGGCCCAGGAACCTGCCTGCTGTTGCCCACACACCTAATACTAGCTGGCTCCGTCACCCACCCACCATGGCCCTCACCCCAAACCCTGCCCTGCCCAGACACCTGACCCCCATGTCCCGTAGATGACAGCCAGGTTGGTCCGGGTACCAACCCACCATGGCCTGCACCCCAAACTCGGGCCAGTCCGGGTGCCCACCTGCCATGGCCTGCAACCCAGACCCATGCTGGACCAGGCAATGGCCTATGCAGACTGCATGCCACACCAGGGAAGGTCTGGGTACCCACCCAGCATGGCCTACACACCATACCCGGGCAGACCCTGGCACCCACCCTCCATGGGCTGCACCCCACACCAGGGCCAGCACCCACCCACCATGGCCTGCTCTCCACAACCTGGCCGGCCCGGGCACATGCCTACCATGGCCCACACCCTGAACACTGGCAGGCATCAGCACCTGCCTTCTGTTACCCTCATCCTGAACCATGCCTGTCCCAGGCACCGGCCAGCCATGGCCCACACCCCACACCTGGGCAGACCCGGGGACCCACCTGCCATGGCCTGCACCTCAAACCTGGGCAGGCCCATGCACCTGCCCACCCTGGCCCACATCGCAAATCCAGGCCAGCCCGCATCCCCCCCTCAAGACCCACACCACAAACCTGGGTAGGCACAGTGGCCTGCTCGCCATGGCCCACGCCGCAAGCCTGGGCCGGCCTATCCACTCACCCTCCATGGCCTGTACATGAAACTCTGGTCAGCCTGGCACTGCCCCAAAATGGCCCACACCACAAACCAAGTTCAGACTGGGCACCCGCATGCCATGGCCTGCACCCATCACACAATCCTGCCTGGGCACCTGCTCTCCATGGCCCACACGCCAAACCCAGTCTGACCCGGGCACCCACCCACCATGGCTCACAACACAAACCTGGGCCGTCCCGGGCACCAGCCCGCCATGGCAGGGAACCCCACTCCCAGTCCAGCCCAACACTTGACTGCCATGACCCACACCCCACACTCAGGCTGACCCAGGCACCTGCCCTCCTTGGCACACACCCCACACCAAGGCCTCCAGGCACCCACTGGCCATGGCCTGAAACCCCACACCCAGTCTGTCCCGGGCACCTGCCCGCCATGGCCTGGAGCACACACCAGGTCTGGCCCAGGCACCCACTTGCCATGGACCATGCCCAAACCCCAGCTGCCCCAGGAACCCACCTGCCAGGACCCACAACACAAATCCCAGCTAGCCCTGGCACTCGCCAGCCATAGTCCATGCCCCAAACCCTAGCTTCCTGGGCACCTGCCTACCATGGCCCTCGCTCCAAACCCTAACTGGCCCGGGCATTCCCCTGCCATGACCCAAGGCCCAAATCCCAGCTGGCCCAGGTACCCACCTGCCATGGCCTGTGTCCCAAACTCTGGCTGGCCTGGGAGCCAGCCTGCCATGGCTCTAGCCCCAAACCCTGTCTGGATCTGACACCCAACAGCCATGGCCCTTGCCCCCAATCCCAGTGGGCCCTGGCACCTGCCTGCCATGGCCCTTGCCCCAAACCCCAGTGAGCCTGGGAACCCACCTGCCATGGCCTGCACCTCAAACCCCAGAGGGCCATGGCACCCGCCTGCCAGCACCTGTGCCCCAAACCTTGGTTTGCCTGGGCACCCAACTGCCATGATCTGCACCCCAAACACTGGCCTGCCTTGGCCCCAGCCTGCCATGGCCCTGGCCACATGCACCGGCAAGCCTGGGAAAGGGCCTGCCATGGCCCTTGCACCAAACACTGGTGAGCCCTGCCACTCACCTGCCATGGCCCACACCCCAAACCCCAGTGGGACCTGGCACTCGCCTGCCAGCACCCAGGCCCCAAACCTCAGCTGGTCTAAGTACCCACTTGCCATGGCCCTCACCCCAAACACTGGTCAGCACTGGCACCCTCCTACCATGGCCCTGGCCACAAACACCAGCCAGCCTGGGCATTGGCTAGCCATGGCCCTTGCACCAAAGAACAGCTGACCCAGGCAACGGGCTTCCATGGGTCAGGCCAAATCCGAGGGCAGCCAGGGCACCAGCCTGCTATAGTCCTCACCAGAAGACATGGCCAGCCCTGGCACCCACCTGCCATGGCCCTGGCCCATGCCCCAGTGGGCCCTGGCACCCACCACCAGCGCCCATGCCCTGAACCCCAGCTGGCTGGGGAACCCACTTGCCATGGCCCTCGTCTAAAACCTCGGCTGGCCAGGACACATGCTGCCATGGCTCCGGCCTCAAACCTTGGCTGGTCTGGGCATCAAAATGCCAAGGCCCTGGCCCCAAACCCTGCCTGCTCCAGACCCACCTTTCATGGCCTGTGTCCCAAATCCCCACCGGCCAAGGAACCCACCTGCCTTAGCCCTCACACCAAACCCCAGCTGGACCTGGCTCCCTCCTTCCATGGCCCTCACCCCAAATTCCAGTGAGTCCTGACACCCGCCTGCCTTGGCCCTTGCTAGGAACCCTGGCAGGCCCAGAATCCACCTGCCATGGCCTGCACCCAAATCCCCAGCCAGCCCTGGCACTCACCTGCCATGGCCCATTCCCCAAACCCCAGCCAGCCCTGGCACCAGCCTGCCATGGCTTTTGCCCCAAATAACAGCCGGGCCTGGCACCAGCCTGCCATGGCTCGTGCCCCAAACACAGGCCAGCACGTGCACCAGCCTGCCTTGGCCTGCACCATAAACCCTGGCCGGCCTTGGCAACAGCCTGCCATTTCCCACACCTCAAACACTGGCTAGCCCGGCCACCCACCTGCCATGGCCCACACCCCAAACCCTGGCTGGTCTGGGCACCCCCTGCCATGCCTGCACCCTTAACCCTGGCTGGCCCAGGCACCTGCCTGCCATGGCCTGTACCCCAATCCCTGGAGGGCCGGGCAGCCAACTGCCAAGGCCTGCACCACAAATCCTGGCTGGCTGTGGCACTCACCTGCCATGGCCCACACCCCAAAAACACTGGCTGGCCCTGGCATCTGCCTGTGATAACCCATGCCCCAAACCCTGGCTAAGCCTGTCACCCACCTGCCATGGCCTGCCCCCAAACCATGGCCAGAACTGGCACCTACCTGCCATGTCCCGTGCCCCAAACCCTCGCCAGCCCTCGAGACTGCCTGCCATGTCCCACACCCTAAATCCTGGCCGGCCCTGGAACACACCTGCCATGAGCCCCACCCCAAACCCCAGGCAGCCCTCTTATCAGACTTCCATGGCCCTTGCTCCAAAATAATGGGCCTTGGCAACCTCCTGCAATGGCCCTTGCCCCAAACCCTATAAGGCCTTGGCACCTCCCTGCCATGGCATTTGCCCCAGACTCCGGCAGACACTGGCCACTTGCTATGGCTCTTGCTAGAAACCGCCATGGGACTGGTTAACCCCCCCCTGCCATGGCCTGTGCCCCAAGTCCCAGGTGACCCTGGCATGCGACTACCATGGTCCATGTTCCAAACCCTGGCTTACCTGGCCACACTCCTGCCATGGCCCACATCGCAAACCCTGGCTGGCTGGGACACTGCCTGCCATGGCTCATGCACCAAACCCCGGCTGGCCCATGCAACTGCCTGCCATGGCCTGCACCCTAAACCCTGGCCAGCCCAGGCACCCGTCTGCCATGGCCCTTGCCCCCAAATGTGGTGGGTTTTGTCACCTACCTGACATAGCCCTCACAGCAAACTATGTCAGGCCCATGCACCCATCTGCCATGGCCTGTGCCCCAAAACCTGGTGGGCTCTGGAACCCACCTGCCATGGCCCTCACCCCAACCCCCTGATCCTGGCACAGGCCTGTCAAGGCCCTCACCCCAAAACTGGCCTGCCCTTGCAGTGGCCTGCCAAGGCTCTCAGCCCAAACCCTGGCCAGCCTGGGCACCAACCTGCCATGGCCCTCGCCCCAAACCCCTGCAAGCCCTGGCACCAGCCTGCCATGGCCTATGCCCCATACCCCAGCTGACCTTGGCACCAGTGTGCATGGTCATCTCCCCAAACACCAGCCAGCCCAGGCACCATCCTGTGATGGCATTAGCCCTTATCCTGGCTGGTCCTGGCACCTGCCTGCCATAGACATTGCCCCAAACCCCAGCTGGCACTAGCACTCGCCTGCCATGGCCCTCACCCCAAACCACAGTGGTCCCTGGCACCCACCTGCCATGGCCACCAACCCAAACCCCATCTGCCCCAGGGCACATACCTGCCATGGCCTGTGCCCCAAACCAGGGATGGCCTGGGCACCCACCTATCATGGCCTGCACCACAAACTGCAGCTGGCCCAGGAATCTGCCTGCCATGGCCCTTGCCCCAAAACACAGCTGGACTGGGCACCCACCTGCCTGGCCTGAGCCCGAAACCCAGGCAGGCCCTGGCACTTTCCTGCCATTGTCCTCAACTCAAATGCAGGCGGGCCTTTGCACTCACCTGCCATGGCCCTCACCCCAAACCCTGATTGGCCTGGGCACCCGCCTGCCGTGGCCCACACCCCAAACCCTGACAGACCCTGGCACCTACCTGCCATGGCCCATACTCCAAATCCTGGCTGCCCTGGTACTTGTCTGCCATGGGCCGCACATCAAACCCTGGTTGGCCCTGGCTGCCGACTGCCATTGCCTTCAACCCAAACCATGCCCAATGCTGGCACCCGTCTGCAATGGCCTGCACCACAAACACTGGCCAGCCCTGGCAACTGTATGTAATCGCCCACACCCAGAATGCTGGCTGGCCCTGGATCCCTCCATGGGAGACAGGGCCCAGGGCCAGCCATGATTCAGGGTGCCAGCCATGGTATTTGGGGGCATGGGCCAGCTGGGATTCAGGGTGCCAGCCATTGTAGGTGGGGGCCCAGGCCAGCTGTGATTCAGGGTGCTGGCCATTGTAGCAGGGGCCCAGGGCAGCCTGGTTTCGGGTTACTGGCCATGGTAGGCAGGGGACTGGGCCAGCTGGGGTTCATGGTGCCGGCCACCATAGGTGGGTGCCAGCACTAGCCAGTGTTCATGGTGCTAGCCATGGTAGGCAGGTCTAGGGCCAGTGAGATTTCGGGGTGGTGGCCACAGTAGGCAGGTGCCAGGGCCAGCCAAGGTTTGGGGTGCCAATCATGGTAGCCAAGTGCCAGAGCCAAACTGGGTTCAGTGTGCTGGTTACGGTAGGTGGTATCAGGGCCAGCTTGGGTTCGGGGTGCCTGCCATGGTAGGTGGGGCCCCGGGCCAGGTGCGGTTCGGGTTGCTGGCCTTGGTAGGCAGGTGCCAGGGCCAGCCAGGGCTTGGGGAGCCAGCTGTGGTAGGCGGGTGCCAGGGTCAGCCAGAGTTTGGGGTGCCGGCTGTGGTACATGGGTGCCAGGGCCAGGAAGGGTTCTGGGTGCGGGCCGTGGTAGGTGGATGTCAGGGCCAGCTATGGTTTGGGGTATAGGCCAATGTAGGCAGGTGCCCGGGCCAGCCACGGTTCAGGGTGTGGGCAATGGTAGGTGGGTGCCAGCTATGTAAGGTGGGGGCCCGGGCCAGCCGGGGTTCGTGGTACTGGTCATGGTTGGGAGGGTCCTGGGCCAGCTGGCATTTGGGATGTGGTCCATGGTAGGTGGGGGCTGGGCCAGCCAGGGTTTGGGGTATGGCCATGGTAGGCAGGGCCCCAGGCCAGCCAGGGTTCACAGTGTTGGCCATGGAAGGTGGGGCCCAGGGTCAGCTGGGCTTCAAGGTCAGCCATGGTTGGCAGAGGCCCATGACAGCTGGGGTTCAGGGTGCCAGCCATGGTAGATGTGGGCCCAGGCTAGCCATGTTTTGGGGTGCTGGACTTGGTAGGCAGGGGACTGGGCCAGCCAGGGTTCATGGTGCTGGCCATGGTAGGTGGGAATGGGGCCAACCATGATCTGGTGTGTGGCCATGGTAGGTGGGGCCCGGGCCATTGGTATCTGGGGTACTAGACATGGTACATGGAGACCCGGGTGAGTTGGGGTCTGGGGTGCTGGGCATGGTAGGCATGGTCCAGGCTAGCCGAGGTCCAGGGTGCCAGCCATGGTAGGCGGGGCCCTGGGCCAGCCAGGGTTAGGTGTGCTGGTCATGACTGGTGGGGTCCCGCACCAGCAGGAGTCTGGGGTGCCAGCCATGGTAGGCAGGGCACAGGGCCACCCGGGGTTCTGGGTGGGGGCCATGGTAGGAGGGGTCCTGGGCCAGCCAGGTTTGTGGGGCTGCCTGCTGATGTTTGGAGTGCCAGCCATGGTAGGAGGGGGCCTGGGCCAGCTGGGGTTCAGGGTGCCGGCCATGGTAGGCAGGGGCCTGGGCCAGTCAGGCTTCAGGGTGCCATCCATGATTGGCAGGGAATGGGCCAGCAGGGGTTTGGGGTTCTGTCCATGGTAGCTATGGGCTTGGGCCAGCCGGGGTTTGGGGTTCCAGCCATGGTAGGTGGATGCCCAGGACAGACAGGGTTCAGGGTGCAAGATATGATAGGAGGGTGCCAAGGCCAGCCAGGGTTCAGGGACCTGGCCTAGGTAGGCATGTGCAAGGTCCCCCAGTGTTTGGGGTACTGGCCATGGTAGGCCTGGGCCCAGGCTAGCCAGGGTTTGGAGTGCCAGTGAAGGTAAGTGGGGGCCTGGGCCACCTGATGTCTTGGGTGCAGGCCATGGTAGGTGGGAGCCCGAGCCAGCTGGGGTCTGGGGTGAGGGACATGGTAGGCAGGGGCTCAGGCCAGCCAGGGTCTGGTGTGCCAGCCATGGAAGGCAGGGACCCGGGCTAGCTGGGATCTGGGGTGCTGGCCATGGTAGGTGGGGGCCCGGTCCAGCCATAGTCTGTGGTGCTGGCCATGGTAGGCAGTGGCCTGGGCCAGCCATGGTCTTGGGTGCTGGCCATGGTAGGAAGAGGCCAGGGCCAACCGGGGTCTGGGGTGCTGGCCATGTTAGGTGGGTTCCCAGGCCAGCCGAGGTTCATAGTGTCAGTCATGGTAAGAAGGGTCCTGGTCTAGCCAGGGTTCAGGGGTGCTGGCCATGGTAGAAGAAGGCCTGCACCAGCTGGGGTTCAGAGTGCCGGCTATGGTAGGCAGGGGCCTGGGCCAGCCAGGGTTTGGAGTGCCAGCCCATGGCCATCCAGGGTTCAGGGTACTGGCCATGGTAAGCGTGGGCCCAGGCCAGCTGGGTTTTGTGGTGCCAGCCGTGGTAGGTGGGGGCACAGGTCCACTGGGGTTTGGGGTGATGGACATGGTAGGTGGGGTACTGGGCCAACCTTGGTCTGGGATGCTGGCCATGGTAGGTGGGGGCTCGGGTCGTAGGGGTCTTGGGTGCCGGTCATGGTAGCCAGGGACCCCAGCCATGGTAGGTGGGTGCCTGGGCCAGCCATGTTCTGAGGTGCTGGCCATGGTTGTCAGGTGCCTGGGGCAGCCAGGGCTTGGGGTGCTGGCCACAATAGGTGGGTGCCAGGGCCAGGTAGGGTTTGGGGTTCCAGCTGTGGTAGGGGGGTGCTAGGCCCAGCCAGGGTATGGGGTATTGGCTGTGGTAGGTGCCAGTGCCAGCCAGGCTTCAGGGTGCCGGCAGAATTAGGTGGGTGCCAGGGCCAGCCAGGGTTTGGGGTGCTGGACACAGAAGGCAGGTGCCAGGGCCAGCCAGGGTTTGGGGTCCAGGCTACTGTATGTGGGTGCTAGGGCCCGGCAGTATTTGGGGTTGGGACCACAGTAGGTGGGTGCCAGTGCCAGCCTGGGATCAGGGTGCTGGCCATTGTAGGCAGGTGCCAGGGCCAGCCAGGGTTTGGAGTGCCTGCCACGGAATGCGAGTGCCAGGGCCAGCAAAGGATCGGGGTGCTTGCTGTGGTAGGCAGGTGCCAGAGCCAGCCAGGGTTCGATGTGCAGTCTATGGTACTCAGGTGCCAGGTCCAGTCAGGTTTCAGGGTGCTGGGCATGGTAGGTGGGTGCCAGAGAGAGCAAGGGTTTGGGGTGGGGATGTGGTAGGAGGCCTGAGCCAGATGGGTTCTGGGCTTCCAGCCATTGTAGGCAGGGATCTGGTCCAGCTGTTTTGGTGTGTGGGCCATGGTTGGTGGGGGCCCGGGCCAGCCAGTGTCTGAGGTATGGGCCACGGTTGTCCGGTGCCTGGGGGAGCCAGGGTTCAGGGTGCTGGCTACAGTACATGGTGCCAGGGCCAGCCAGGGTTTAGAGTGCAGGCCATGGTAGGCAAATCCCAATGCCAGACAGGGTTCACGGTGCCGGCCATGGTACCAGGGTGCCAGAGCCAGCCAGGGTACAGGGTGCTAGCTGTGGTAGGCAAGTGCCAGTGCCAGCCAGCGTTTGGGGTGCTGGCATGGTAGGTGTATGCCAGGGCCAGCCAGGGTTCAGGGTGCCAGCCATGGAAGGTGGCTGCCAGGGTTGGCCTATGTTTGGGATGGTGGCAGTGGTAGGTGAGTGCCAGGGCAAACCATGGTTCAGGGTGCTGATGATGGTAGGGGGGTGCGAGGGACAGCTGGGTTTTGGGGTGCTGGGCATATTAGGCAGGTGCTTGGCTAGCAGGGTTCAGGATGCCGGCCATGGTAGGTGGAGGCATAGGCCAGCTGGGGTTCAGAGTGCCAACAATGGGGGGCAGAGGCCCAGGCCAGCTGGGGTATGGGGTGCCGGCAATAGTAGGTGGGGGCCCAGGCAAGTTGATTTCTGGGGTGCCAGCTGTGGTAGGTGGGAGCCTGTGGCACCAAGTTTTGGGATGTGGGCCATGGTATGTGGGGACCAGGGCCAGCCAGGGTTCAGGGAGCCATCCATGGTAGGTGGGTGCCTAGGCAAGCCAGTTTCTTACTGCAGGCCATGGTAGTGGGGTTCCCAGGGCAGCCTGTGTTCGAGGTTCTGGCCATGGTAGGCGGGTGCCAGGTCCAGTCAGGTTTTGAGGTGCCAGGCACAGTAGGCAGGTGCCACGTCCAGCCAGGGTTCGGGTGGGGCCATGGTAAGCAGAAGCCTGGGCCAGCTGGGGTTTGGGATGCCGGCCATGGCAGGCAGTGGCCCAGGCCAGATGGGGTCTAGGGTGCTGACCATAATAGGTGGGGGCCCGGTCCAGGCATGGTTCGATGTGTGAACGATGATAAGCAGGGGTCTGGGACAGCTAGGGTTTGGGGTGCCAGCCATGGTAGGTGGGTGCCCAGGCCAGCCAGAGTCTGAGGTGCAGGCCATGGTTATCAGGTGCCCCGGGCAGCCAGCATTCAGGGTGCCGGCCACAGTAGGCATGTGTCAGGGCCAGCCAGGATTTGGGGTGCAGGCCATGGTAGGCTAGTCCCAGTGCCAGCTAGGATTCAGGGTGCCAGCCATGGTACAAGGGTGCCAGGGCCAGCCAGGGTATGGGGTGCTGGCTGTGGTAGGCAGAGGCATAGGCCAGCTGGGGTATAGGGTGCCAAAAATTGGAGGTGGAGTCCCGGGCCAGCTGGGGCATGGGGTGCTGGCCATGGTAGGTGGGGGCCTTGGCCAGTCAATTTCTGGGGTGCTGGCCATGGTAGGCAGGGGCCCAGGATACCGGGTTTTGGGATGTAGGCCATGGTATGCAGGGACCTGGGCCAGCCAGGGTTTGGGGTGCCATCCAATGTAGGTGAGTGCCCGGGCCAGCCCATTTCTGACTGTGAGCCATGGTAGTTGGGTGCCTAGGCCAGCCTGTGTTCGGGGTTCTGGCCATGGTAGTTGGGTGCCTAGGCCAGCCTGTGTTCGGGGTTCTGGCCATGGTAGGTGGGTGCCAGGCTCAGCCAGGGTATGGGGTGCTGGCTGTGGTAGGCCCATTCCAGTGCCAGTGCCAGCCTGATTCGGGGAGCCAGCAGAGGTAGGCGGGTGCCAGGGCCAGCCTGGGTTTGGGGTGCCAGCCATAGTAGGAAGTGCCAAGGCCAGCCAGGGTTTGATGTGCGGACCATGGTAGGCGGGTGTCAGGTCCAGCCAGGTCAGTAGGCAGCTGACAAGGCTAGCCGGGCACGGTAGACAGGTGCCAGGGCCAACCAGGTTTCAGTGTGGGGCCATGATAGGTGGAATTCTGGGCCAGCTGCGGTTTGGAGTGTTGACCATATTAGGCAGGGGCCCAGTCCAGGCCAGCAGGGTTTGGGGTGCAGGCCATGGTTGACTAGTTCCAGTGCCAGCCAGGGTTCGGGGTGCCTGCCATGGTATAAGGGTGCCAGGGCCAGCCAGGGTACAGTGTGCTGGCTGTGATAGGTGGGTGCCAGTGCCAGCCAGGGTTTGGGGTGTCATCAGAGGTAGGTGCATGCAAGGGCCAGCCAGGCTTCAGGGAGCCAGCCATGGAAGGCTGGTGCCAGGGCCAGCCAGGGTTAAGGGTGACAGTGGTGGTAGGTGAGTGCCAGTGCCATCCATGGTTTGGGGTTAGCCATGGTAGGAAGGCACCAGGGTCATCCAGGTTTTGGGGTGCCAGACATGGTAGGTGGCTGCCAGGGCCAGCTAGGGTCCAGGTGCCAGCCATGATAGGTGGGTGCCATGTCCATCTAGGGTTCAGGGTGCCTTTCATAGTAGGCAAGTACCAGGGCCAGGTAAGGTTCAGAGTGCTGGCCATGGTAGGTGGGTGCCAGGGCCAGCCAGGGTTCATGGTGCCGGCTGTGGTAGGCTGTTGCCAGGGGTTCAGGGTGCTGGCCATGGTAGGCTGGTGACAGGGACAGCCAGGGTTTGGGGTGTTGGCCAAGGTAGGATGGTGCCAGGATCAGCCAGTGTTTGGGTTTCAGGCCATGGTAGCCAGGTGCCAGGGCCAGCCAGGCTTTGGGGTGATGGCCATGGTAGGCAGGTGCCAAGGCCAGCCAGGGTTTGGGGTGCCAGCTGTGGTAGGCTGGTGACAGGGCCAGCCAGCTTTCCTGGTGCGGGCCTTGGTAGGTGGGGTACTGGGCAGCCAGGGTTCAGGGAGCAGACCATGGTAGGAAGATGCCCAGGCCAGCCGTACTTCGGGGTGTTGGCCATAAGTAGGTGGGTGCCAGGTTCAGCCAGGGTTCAGGGTGCCAGCCACGGTAGGAGGGTGCCAGTGTCAGCTGGGGTTTGGTTTGCCGGGCATGGTAGGAGGGTGCCAGGGCCAGCCATGTTTCAGAGTACTGGCCATAGTAGGCTGGTCCCTGCCCAGCCAGGCTATGGGGTGCTGGCCACAGTAGGTGGGTGCCAGTGCCAGCCAGGGTTTGGGGTGTCATCAGAGGTAGGTGCGTGCAAGGGCCAGCCAGGGTTCAGGGAGCCAGCCATGGAAGGCTGGTGCCAGGGCCAGCCAGGGTTAAGGGTGACAGTGGTGGTAGGTGAGTGCCAGTGCCATCCATGGTTTGGGGTACTAGCCATGGTAGGAGAGCACCAGGGTCATCCAGGTTTTGGGGTGCCAGACATGGTAGGTGGCTGCCAGGGCCAGCCTGGGTTCAGCGTGCCAGCCACAGTAGATGGGTTCCACCACCAGCCAATGATCAGGGTGCAGGCCTTGGTAGGCTATTCATAGTGCCAGCCAGGGTTTGGGGTGCTGGCCATAGTACAAGAGTGCCAGGGCCAGCCAGGGTATGGGGTCTGGCTGTGGTACGTGGGTGCCAGTGCCAGCCAGGATTCAGGGTGCTGGCAGAGGTAGGTGGGTGCCAGGGCCAGCCAGGGTGTTGGCCATGGAAGCAAGTGCCAGGGCCAGCCAGGGTTCCAGGTGATGGCCATGGAAAGTGGGTGCCAGGGTCAGCCAGGATTTGGGGTGCCAGACATGGTAGGTGCTCCCAGGGCCACCAGGATTTGGAATATGCTGACAAAAGGTGGTTTCCAGGGCCAGTCAGGGTTTGGGGTGCCGGCCATGATAGGCTGGTGCCATGTCCATCCAGGGTTCAGGGTGCCTGTCATGGTAGGTGGGTGCCAGGCCAGGCATTGTTTGGGGTTTGGGCCTTGGTAGGTGGGTGCAGGGGCCAGCCGGGGTTTGGGGTACTGTCCACTGTAAGCAGGTGACAGGGCCAGCCATGGTTTGGGGTGTCCACCACTGAAGGTGAGTGTCATGGCCGGCTGGGTTCAGGTTGCTGGCTAAGGTAGGTGGGTGCCAGGGCCGGCCAAGGTTCAGTGTGCTGACCATGGTAGGAGGGTACCAGGACCAGCTAGGGTTCGGGGTTAAGGTCATGGGAGGCTGATGACAGGGACAGCCAGGGTTTGGGTTGCCATCCAAGGGTAGGCAAATGCCAGGACCAGCCTGGTTTCCTGGTGTGGGCCATGGTAGGTGGGGACCTGGGCAGCCAGGGTTTGGGGTGCAGACCATGGTAGGCAGAGGCCCAAGCCAGCTGTGCTTCAGGGTGCCAGCCATAGTAGGTGGGTGCCAGGTCCAGCCAGGGTCCAGGGTGCCGGCCATGGTAGGAGGGTGCCAGGGTCAGCCAGGGTTCGAGGTGCTGGCCATGGTAGGAGGGTGCCAGTGCCAGCCACTGTTTGGGGATCCAGCTGTGGTAGGCGGGTGCCAGGGCCAGCCAGGGTTTTTGGTGCTGCCAGAGTAGGTAGAGTAGGCAGGGGCCAGGACCACCCAGGGCCAGCCAGGGTTCCAGGTGCTGGCTGTGGTAGGCAGGTGCCAGGTCCAGCCAGTGTTCAGGGTACGGGGAGTGGTAGGCAGTTGCTAGGGAAAGCCAGTGTTTGGGGTGCCAGCCACAGTAGGAGGTGCCAGGGCCAGCCAGGGTTCACTGTCTGGGCCATAGTAGGTGGGTGACCATGCCAGCCAGGTTTCAGGATGTGGGCCATGGTAGGTGGCTGTCAGAGTCAGCCACTATTCAGGTTGCCAGCCATGGTAAGTGGGTGCCCAGGTCAGCCAGGGTTTGGAGTGTGGGCCGTGGTAGGCTGGTGCTAGGGCCACCCAGGGTTCAGGGTGTCGGCCATAGTAGGAGGTGCCAGGGCCAGCCAGTGTCCTATGTGTAGGCCACAATAAGTGGATGCCAGGGCCAGGCAGGTTTTGGTGTTTTGGCCATGGTAAGTGGGTGCAAGGGACAGCCAGGGGTAGGGGTGCTGGCCATGGTAGGAAGTTGCCAGGGACAGCCAGGGTTGGAGTGCTGGCCATTGTAGGTGGGGGCCCCGCCCAGCCAGGGTTCAGGCTGCTGACCATGGTAGGCATGGGCCCAGGCCAGCCAAGAGTTGGGGTGTCAGCTATGGTAGGCTGGGATTCATGCCAGCTGTATTTCAGTGTTCCCCCCATAGTAGGTGGGGCCCAGGCCAGCCAGGGTCTTGGTTGCAGGGCATGGTAGGTGGGTTCCTGGGCCAGTTGGGGTCTGTGGTATGGGCCTGGACCAACTGAGCTCTGTGGTGCTGGACATGGTAAGCAGGGACCCAAGCCAGCTGGGGTCTGGGGTGCCAAGGTAGGTGGGGGCATGGCCTAGCCAGGGTCTATGGTGTTGGCCATGGTAGGTGGGGTCTCAGGCCAGCTGGGGTCTGGGGTGCCGGCCATGGTAGGTGAGGGTCCAGGTCAACCAGAGTCTTGGTTGTTGGCCATGGTAGGCAAGGGCCTGTACCAGCCAGGGTCTGGGGAGCTGGCCATGGTAGTCTGGGGCCAGGGACAGCCAGGATCTGGGGTTTTGGCCATGGTAGGCAGGGGTCTGGACAAGCTGGAGTCTGGGGTGCTGGCCATGGTAGGCAGGGGTCTGGACAAGCTGGAGTCTGGGGTGCTGGCCATGGTAGTCTAGTGACTGGGCCAGCAGGAGTGTGGGGAGCCGGCCATAGCAAGTGGGGGCCCGTGCCATGGCTAGTTTCCAGTTGTGGGCCATGGTGAGTTGGGAATTGGGCCAGCCGGGGTTTGGGGTACAGACCATGCTTGGAAGAGGCCCAGGCCAGCTGGGCTTTGGGGTGCTGGCCATGGTAGGTGGGTATCAGGGTCAGTCAGTGTTCAGGGTGTGTGGTATGTGTGCTGGCTATGGTATGTGGATGCCAGGGCCAGCCAGGGTTCCAGGTGCTGGCCATGGTAGGAGGCGCCAGGGCCAGCCAGTGTTCAATGTGCGGGCCACTGTATGCAGGTGTCAGGTCCAGTCAGGTTTTGGGGTGCCCACCATGGTAGGCAGGTGCCAGGGCCAGCCAGGGTTCATTGTGCTGAGCACAGTAGTAGGGACTCAGGGCCAGCCAGCATTCTCAGTGCTGGCCATGGTAGGTGGGTGCCAGGGCAAGCCAGGGTTCAGGATGCTAGCCAAGGTAGGCTGGTGCCACGGCCAGCCTGGGTTCTAGGAGCTGGCCCCTATAGGTGGGTCCCAGTGCAAGCCAGGTTCAGGGTGCCAGCCACAGAAGGTGTTGGCCAGGGCCAGCCAGGGTGCGGGGTTCTGGCTGTGGTAGGCAATTGTCAAGGCAAACCATGGTTTGGGGTGCCGGCCATGGTACACCAATGCCAGGGCCACCTGAGGTTTGGGCTGTCAGCCATAGTAGCCAGTGACCTGGGCAAGCCAGAATTTGGGGTGCCGGCCATGGTAGGTGAGTATTCAGGCCAGCTGGGGTTTGGGGTGCCTGCCATGGTAGGCAGGGGCCTGGGCCAGCCAGGGTTCGTGGTGCTGGCTGTGGTAGGTGGGTCCCAGGGCCAACCAGGATTCAGGGTGCTGCACATTTTAGGTGGGTTCCTGGGCAAGACAGGGTTCAGGGTGCCGGTCATGGTAGGAGGTGCCAGGGCCAGCCAGGTGTTTGCTGTGCGGGCCACAGTAGGTGGGTGCTCAGGCTAACCAGGGTGCAGTGTGCAGGCCATGGTAGGAGTGTTCCAGGGCCAGCCAGGGTTTGGGGTGCCAGCCACAGTATGTGGGTGTCAGGTCCAGTCAGGTTTCAGGGTGCTGACCATGGTAGGTGGGTGTCACGGCCAACCAGGGTTCAGGGTGCCGAGCATGGTAGTCGGGACCCAGGGCCAGCCAGGGTTCTCGGTGTCAGCCATGGTAGGCAGGTGCCAGGGCAAGCCAGGGTTCAGGGTACCGGCCAAGGTAGGTGGGTGCCACAGCCAGCCAGAGATCGGGGTGCTGACCCAGGTAGGTGGGTGCCAGTGCCAGCCAGATTTCAGGGTGCTGGCCACAGAAGACATTCACCAGGGCCAGCCAGGGATCAGGGTGCCTGCCGTTGTAGTTGGGTGCCAGGGCCAGAGTTCAAGGTGATGGCTGTGGTAGGCAGGTGCCAGTGCCATCCACAGGTCAGGGTGCTACCTGTGGCAGGCAGGTGCCAGGGCCAGACAGGGTTCAGGGTGCCAGCCACAGAAGTTGGGTGTCAGGGCAAAGCAGGGTTCATGGTGCTGCCTGTGGTAGGCGGGTTCCAGGGCCTGCCATGTTTTGGGGTGTGGAGTGTAGTAGGTGAGCCCAGGGCAACCCAGGGTTCAGCATATGGGTCATGGTAGGCAGGTGCTAGGCCAGGCAGGGTTCGGGTTGTGGGCCATGGTAGGTGGATGCCAGTGCCAGTCAGGGTTCAAGGTGCTGGATGTGGTAAGTGGGTGCGAGGGCAAGCCAGGGGATCAGGGTGCTGGCCGTGGTAGGCGGGTGCCAGGGCCAGTCATGGTTCGGGGTGCTGGCCATGGTAGGAGGTGTCAGGGCCAGCCAGTGCTCGCTGTTTGGACCACAGTAGGTGGGTGCCCAGGGCAGCAAGGTTTCAGGGTGCGGACCACGGTAGGCGGGTGCCAGGGCCAGTCAGGGTTCAGGGACTGTGCTGTGGTAGGCAGGTGTGAGGGCCAGTGAGGGTTCAGGGTGCCTGATGTGGTAGGTGGGTGCAAGGGCCAGGCAAGGTTTGGGGTGTCAGCCATAGGGGGAGGTGCCAGGGTCAGCCAGGGTTCAATGTGCGGGCCATGGTATGCAGGTGTCAGGCCCAGTCAGGTTTAGGGCTGCTGGCCATGGTAGGCGGGTGCCAGGGCCAGCCAGGGCTCCCAGTGCAGGCCATGGTAGGTGGGTTTCAGGGCAAGCCAGGGTTCAGGGTGCCAGCCAATGTAGGTGGGTGGCACAGAGATTTGGGGTTAGGGGTGTTAGCCACAGTAGGTGGGTGCCAGCACCAGCGAGGTATTGGGTGTGGTCACAGAAGGCATTTGCCAGGGCCAGCCAGGGTTTGGGGTGATAGCTGTGGTAGGTGGGTGCCAGGGCCAGCCATGGCTCAGGGCACCAGGCATGGAAGGTGGGTGCAAGAGCCAGCCGGGGGTCAGCGTGCTGGCCATGGTAGGCAGGTTCCCATTTATCCTAATCCCCATTACCCTTAATAGTGTTAGGGATAGGGTTATGGTTATGGTTAGGGCTAGGGTTAGGGTTGTGGACAGGGATGGGATCTGTGCATGGGTGAGGGTTAAGGTTAGTGCACGATAAAAATTTGAATCAACTTGCAGTGTCTGCGGGGAGCGTCTGAGGTTATGGTTATGGTTATGGTTATGGTTAGGGGTTGGGACTAGGACTAAGGTTAGGGATTGTTTTAGGGTTAGGGTATGTTCAGGGATGAGATCTGTGTGTGGATGAGGGTTCAAGTTGGGCACCATAAAATTTGAATCAACTTGCAGTGGCTGAGGGTAATATCTGAGGTTAGGGTTAGGGTTACGGTGAGGGTTAGGGGTTAGGGCAAGCATTAGGGTGAGGGTTTGGGTTAGGGTTAGGGTTGTGCCCAGCAATGGGATCTGTGTGTGGGTGAGGGTTAAAGTTAAGACACCATAAAATTTGAATCAACTTGCAGTATCTCAGTTCAGTAGGTCCAGTTGCAGTCTAGATTGCAAATTTTCTCCAAGTATTGGTCTACCATCCCAAGGGTTTGGTATAGGGTTGGTTGATTCACAAAATATAAGCTAATTCAAAAATGAAAAAAGATGGACCAGGAAAGGATGATAACCAAAGCAACTATATGAACCATTGTTGTCATCAGTAATGCTAGTAATATTTAAGTCAATACAGTAAAAGTCTGTGTGAAATTGAAGAAATTATGGAAGAAATTGGGATACCCCTCTGAGGATTTAGCATGCTGAAGGAGGTTTAAAGTGTCTAATTCAGCCTGAGATGTATTCATCCCAGTAGAACAGGAGGACAAGGAAAAGTCAGTTAGGGTTAGGGTTAGGGTTAGGCTAAGGTCAAAATATGTATCTTACTTTACCTGTGAATCTCTGTGATAAACATGCCTGGGCCATTGGAAACTTGTTCAACTCTGTGGAAGAAGTCTTGAAAAGGAATGCTCTGCCTCCTGCTTGCATGGTTAGAATTTATACCCACATTCATCCTTGTGCACCACAGTCTTTCCTTGGTATGGCAAAAGAAATGTGTGTGTATGTTGGCCATCTTGTGTTGTCCAAGGCTGACCAGTTGAAATAATGTTTCCCTTAGATAATTTCGTGTTACCTAGGACCTGCCTCAAAACAGCTTCTTTACCTTTTGTTGTAGAAGCAGATTCACATTTATCCTGATCCCCATTACCCTCAATAGTGTTAGGGTTAGGGTTAAGGTTAGGTGTATGGTTAGGGTTAGGTTTAGAGGTAGGGTTAGGGTTGTGGGCAGGGATGTGCTCTGTGCATGGGTTCAGGGTAAGGTTAGTTCACTATACAAATTGGGATCACCTTGCAGTGTCTGAGATTAGGGTTAGGGTTGGGTCAGAGTTATGTCTTAGGGCAAGGGTTAGGGGTTAGGGCTAGGGTTAAAGTTAGGTTTCGGGTTAGGGTTGTGGTGTGCTCAGGAATGGGATCTGTGCATGTGTGAGGGTTAAAGTTAGGGCACCATACATATCGAATCAACTTGCAGTATCTGAGGGCAGTGTCTGAAGTAAGGATTAGGTTTTGGGTTAGGGGTTAGGGCTAGGGTTAGGGTTAGGGTTTGGGTTATGGTTAGGGTTGTGTTCAGCAATGGGATCTGACCATGGGTGAGGGATAAAGTTAGGGTAACATAAAATGTGAATCAACCTGCATTATCTGTGGGCAGTGTCTGAGTTTAGGGTTAGGGATAGGGTTAGGGGTTAGGGCTAGGGTTATGGTTATGGTTCATGTTAGGGTTAGGGTTGTGCTCAGGAATGGGATCTCTCTATGGGTGAGGGTTAAAGTCAGGCCACCCTACAAATTTGAACCAACTTGCAGTGTCTGTGTTCAGTAGGTCTAGTTTAGATTGTAAATTTTCTCCAAGTATTGGTCTACAATCCCATTGGTTTTCGCATAGGGTTTGTTGATTCTCAAAATATAAGATAATTCAAAAAGACCAAGATGGAATGGCAAGGATGATTAACAAAACAACCATTTGAATCATTCTGGTCTTCAATAATGCAAGTAATATTTAAGCCAACACAGTAAATGTCTCATTGTGTGAAACTGAAGCAATTATGGGGGAAATTGGGATACCCCTCTGAGTATTTTGGGCTGGGATTTAGCTCAGTTGGTAGAGCACTGCACTGCAGTCTCTGAGGTCCCGAATTCAATTCCCAGCACCGCAAAAATGGGAGAAGGACCTGGCAATCCACTCCCAAGGTAATCCCAAAACAGTCAGCCATTGAAAACCCTATGAGGGTCGCTAGGAGTTGGATACTGACTCGAGGCCGACTCGAGGGCACCTAACAACAACAACAACTCTGAGTAGCTAGCATGGTGAAGGAGGTTTAAAATGGTTAACTCAACCTGAGAAGCTGTATTCATCCCTGTAGAAAAGGAGGACAAGGAAAAGTCAGTTAGGGTTAGAGTTAGGCTTAGGGTTAGGGTTAGGCTAAGGTCAAAATATGTATCTTACTTTATCTGTGAATCTCTGTGATAAACATGCCTGGGCCATTGAAAAGTTGTTCAACTCTGTCAAAGATGTCTTGAAAAGGAGTGCCTTTTCTCCTGCTTACACGGTTAGAATTTACAGCAGCTTTCATTCTTGTGCACCATGGTCTTTCCTTGGTATGTCAAAAGTAACCTGTGTGTGTATGTTGGTCATCCTGTGTTCTCCAAGGCTGATCAGTTGAAATAATGTTCCCCTTAGATAATTTCGTGTTAACTAGGATGTGCTTCAGCACAGCTTGTTTACTTTTTCTTGTAGAAACAGATCCCCATTTATCCTGATCCCCATAGCCCACAATACTAGGTTTAGGTTTAGGTTTAGGATTAGGGTTAGGTGTAGGGTTAGGGATAGGGTTGTGGACAGGGATGGGATATGTGCATGCGTGAGGGATAATGTTAGTGAACAATAGAAATTTGAGTCAACTTGCAGTGTCTGAAGTTAGGGTTAGAGTTAGTGTTAGGGATTAGGGCTAGGGTTTGGTGTTCGACCTAGGGTTAGGGTTAGGGTTCAGGTTAGGATTAGGATTGTGCCCGGGAATGGGATGTGTGCGTGGGTGAGGGTTATAGTTAGGGCAATATACAAATTTGAATAAACTTGCAGTGTCTGAGGGCAGTGTCTGGGGTTAGAGTCAAGGTTAGGGTTAGGGGTTAGGGCTAATGATAGGGTTAGGGTTAGGTTTGTGCTCAGGGATGGGATCTGTGCATGGGTGAGGGTAAAATTTAGGGCACTATACAAATTTGAATCAACTTTCCATGTCTGAGTTCAATAGGTCTAGTTGCACTTTAGATTGTAACATTTCTCCAAGTATTAGTTTACCATCCAGTTGGTTTGGTATATGGTTGGTTGATTCCCCAAATATAAACTAATTCAAAAATGCCAAGAAGGAATAGGCAAGGTTGATTACCAAAACAACCATTTGAACCATTCTTGCCTTCTGTAATGCCAGTAACATTTAAGACAACACAGTAAATATCTGATTGTCTGAAATTAAAGCATTTATGGAGGAAATTGGGATACCCCTCTGAGGATTTAGTACGCTGAAGAAGGTATAAATGTCTAATTCAACGTGAGAATATGTACATATCCCTGTAGAACAGAAGGACAAGGAGAAGTCAGTTAGGGTTAAGGTTAGGGTAAGGTCAAAATATGTATCTTACTTTATCTGTGAATCTCTGTGATAAACATGCCTGGGCCATTGAAAAGTTGTTCAACTCTGTCAAAGAATTCTTGAAAAGGAGTGCCTTTTCTCCTGCTTGCATGGTTAGAATTTATAGCAACATTCATCCTTGTGCACCATGGTCTTTCCTTGGTATTGCAAAAGAAATGTGTGTGGATGTCAGCCTTCCTGTGTTGTCCAAGGCTGAGCAGTTGAAATAAAGTTCCCCTTACATAATTTCATGTTAACTATGACCTGCTTCAACACAGCTTCTTTACGTTTTGTTGTAGAAGCAGATACCCAGTTATCCTGATCACCATTACCCTCAATTGTGTTAGGGTTAGGTTTAGGGTTAGGTTTATGGCTAGGATTAGGGTTACCTTTAGTGTTAGGGTTAGGGTTGTGGACAGGGATGGGATCTGGCATGGTTGAGGGTTAAGGTTAGTTCACCTACAAATTTGAACCAACTTGCAGGGTCTGAGGTAAGGGTTAGGGTTAGGGTTAGAGTTAGGGGTTAGGGCTAGGGTTAGGGGTTAGGGTAGGGTTAAGTTTAGGGTTTGAGTTAGGATTAGGGTTGTGCCCAGGGATGGGAACTGTGCATGGGTGAGCATTAAAGTTAGGGTACCATGCAAATTTGAATCAACTTGCAGTGTCTGAGGGCAGTGTCCGAGGTTAGGGTTACAGTTAGGGGTTGGGTCTAGGGTTAGATTAGGGTTTGGGTTCATGTTAGGGTTGTCCTCAGGGATGGGATCTGTGCTTTAGTGAGGGTTAAATGTAGGGAACCATACAGATTTGAAACAACTTCCAGTGTCTGAAGGCAGTGTGTGAGGTTAGGGTAAGGGTTATATTTGGTTTATGGGTTAGTGCTAGAGTTAGGGTTATGCTTCCTGTTAGGGTTAGGGTTTTGATCATGGATGGGATCTGTGCATGGGTGAGGGCTAAAGTTAGGGCACCATAGATATTTGAATCAATTTGCATACTTGGAGAAAATTTACAATCTGGGTTGCAACTAGATATACTGAACTCAGACAGTGCAACTTGATTCAAATTGGTATGGTGCTGTAACATTTAACCTCACCCATGCACAGATCCCATCCTTGAGCACAACCCTAACCCTAACCCTTACCCTATACCTAACCCTAACCCTGGATTTAACCTTAACCCTAAATTCAGACACTACAAGTTGATTCAAATTTTATGGTGCACTAACCTTAACCCTCACCCATGCACAGATATCATCCCTGTGGACAACAGTAACCCTAACCCGAATCCTAACCCTAATCCTAGTCCTAACCCCTAAACCTAACCCTAACATCTTACACTGAGCAGAGACACTGCAAGTTGATTCAAATTTGTATGGTGCCCTAACTTTAACCCATACTCTTTCACAGATCCCGTCCATGATACCAACCCTAACCCTAATCCAAACCCTAACACTAACACTAGCCCTAACCTCTAACCCCAACCCTAACCCAATCCCTAACTCTAACTGTAACTGCAGACACTGCCCTCAGACACTGCAAGTATATTCAAATTTGTATGGTGCCTTAACTTTAAACCTTACCCATTCACAGACCAATCCCTGAGCACAACCCTAACCATAACCTGAACCCTAATCCTAAACTTAGCCCTAACCCATGACCCTAACCCTAACCCTAAACCTAACCTTAACCCCACCCTGAGCAAAACCTTGACCATAACTGAGCCTTAACCCTAACTGTAGCCCTATCCACTAACGCTAACCCTAACCATACCTCAGACACTGCAAGTTGATTCAAATTTGTATGGTGCCCTTAATTTAAACCTCACCTTTGCATTCCTGAGCAAAACACTAACCCTAGCACAAAACCTAACCCGAACCATAGCCCTTAACCTTAACCCTAACACGAAACCTGACCCTAACCACAGACATTGTCCTCAGACACTGAAAGTTGATTCAAATTTGTATGGTGCCCTAACCTAAACTCTTATCCATGCACAGATCCCATCACAGAGAACAACCATAAATTTAAATGAATCTTAACCATAACACTAGCTCTAACCCCTAACCCTAACCTTAGCCCTAACCCTGAGCAAAATCTTAACCCTAACCCGAACCCTAACCCTAACACTAGCCCTCACACTTAACCCTAACCCTAACCCTAAACATAATCCCAAACCTAACCTCAGACACTGCCCTCCGAACATGGAAGTTGATACAAATTTGTATCATGCCCAAACTTTATACCTCACCCATGCACAGATTCCATCAATGAGCACAACCCTAACCCTAACCTGAACACTAACCTTAACCATAGCCCTAATGCCTAACACTAACCCAAACCCTAACCTTAAGCTCAGACACTGCATTCAGACACTGCAAGTAGAATCAAATTGTATGGTGCCCTAACTTTAACCCGCACACATGCACAGATCCCATCCCTGAGCACAACACTAACCCTAACCAGACCCTAACCGTAACCATAGCCCTAACCCCTATACCTAACCCTAATACTAATCCAAACTTCAGACACTGCCTTCAGACACTGCAGGTTGATTCAAATATGTATGATGCCCCAAATTTAACCCTAAACCATGCACAGATCCCATCCCTGAGCATAACCCTAACCCTAACATGAAACCTAACCATAACCCTAGCCCTAATTCATAACCCTAACCCTAACCCTAAACCTAACCCTAACCTCAGACACTGCCCACAGACACTGCAAGGTGATACAAATGTGTAAGGTGTCCTAAATTCAACACTCATCCATGCACAGATCCCATCCCTAAGCACAACCCTAACCGTAACCCGAATCCTAACCCTAACCCAAGCCCTAAACACTAACCCTAACCCTAACTCCAATGTCAGACACTGCCCTCAGACACTGCAAGGTTTACCAAATTTGTATGATGCCCTAAATTTAACCCTCAACCACGCACAGATCCCATCCCTGAATACAACCCTAACCCGGACCTGACCCTAACCCTAGTTCTAACACCTAACACTAATGCTAACCCGAACCCTAAACTGAGACACTGCCTACAGACACTGAAAGAAAGTTGACTCATATTTGCATGGTCCCCTAACTTTAGCCCTCCCCGTTGAAGAGATCCTGTCCCTGAGTACAAACCTAACCCTAATCCGAATACTAACACTAAACCTACCACATCCCCTAACCCAAACCCTAACACTAATCCTAACCTTAACCTCAGACACTTCCCTCAGACACTGCAAGTTGACTGAAATTTGTATGGTGCCTTAACTTTTACCCTCACCCATGCACAGATCCCATCCCTGAGCCCAACCCTAACCCTAACCCAAACCGTAACTTTAACTCTTAACCCTAGCCCTAGCCCTAACCTCAGACAGTGCCCTCAGACAATGCAAGTTGATACAAATTTGTATGGTGCCCTAACTTTAACCCTCACCCATGCACAGATCCCATCCCTGAACACAACCCTAATCCTAACCCAAAATCTAAACCTAGTCCTAGCCCAAACCCCTATCCCTAATACTAACACTAACCATAAAGTCACACACAGCCCTCAACCTTGCAAATTGATTCAAACTTGTATGGTGTCCTGACTTTAAACCTCACCCATGCACAGATCTCATCCCTGAACACAATGCTAACTGAAATGTGAAACCTAACCCTAACCCTAGCCCTAATCCGTAACCCTACATCTAACTCTAACAATAACTTCAGACACTGCACACAGACACAGCAAGTTGATTCAAATTTGTATGGTGCCCTACCTTTAACCCTCACAAGTGCACAGATCCCATCCCTGAGCACAGCTCTAAACCTAATCCGAACCCTAAACTTAGCCCTAGCTCTAACCCCTTACCCTAATCTTAACCCTTACCCTAACCTTAACATCAGACATGGCCTACAGACAATGCAAATTGATTCAAATTTGTATGGTGCCCTAACTTTAATCCTTGCACAAGCACAGATCCTATTGCTGAGCACAACCCTAATCCTAACCCAAACCCTAAATTTACACTAGCCCTAACCTTAATCCTAACTGTAAACCTCACCTCATACACTGCTTTCAGACACCGCAATTGATTCAAAATTTTATGGTGCCCTAACTTCAAACCTCACCCATGCACAGATCCAGTCCCTGAGCACAACCTCAACCCTAACCTGAACCCTAACCCTAACACTAGCCCTAACCCCTAACCCTAAACATAACACTAACCCTAACCTCAGACACTGCTCTCAGATACTGAAAGTTGATTCAAATTTGTATGGTGCCCTATCTTTAACCCTCACCCGTGCACAGATCCCATCCCTGAGCACAACCCTAGCCCTAAACCTCACGCTAGCCCTAACACATAACCCAACTGTAAACCTAACCTTAACGCCAGACACAGTCCTCAGACACAGCAAGTTGACTCAAATTTGTATGGTGCCCCGACTTTAACCCTCACTCATGCACAGATGCCATCCTTGAGCAGAAATATAATCCTAACCCGAACTCTAACCCTAACTCTAGCCCTAACCCCTAACCCTAACCCAAACGATAATGCTGCACTCAGACACTGCCCTCAGACACTGCAAGTTGATTCAAAATACTATGGTGCCCTAACTTTAACCCTCATCCATGCCTAGATCCCATCCCTGAGCAAAACCCTAACCCTAACCAGAACCATAATCCTAACCCTAGCCCTAAACACTAACCCTAAGCACAATGTTAACCACAGGCACTGCCCTCAGACACTGCAAGTTGATTCAAATTTGTACGGTGCACTAGCTTTAACCCTCACCCTTGCACAGATCCCTTACCTGAGCACAACCCTAACCCTAACCTGAACACTAAACAACGCTAGCCCTAACCCCTAACACTAACACTAACTGTATCCACAGACACTGCATATGGACAATGCAAGTTGATTCAAATTTGTATGGTGGCCTAAATTTAAGCTTCACACATGCACAGATCCCATCCCTGAGCACAACCCTAACCCTAACCAGAACACTAACCCTAACCCTAGCCCTATCCCCTAAACCTAAACCTAACCCTAACCCTAACCTCAGACACTGCCCTCAGCCACTAGTAGTGGATTCACTTTTGTATGGTACCCTACCTTTAACCCTCGCCCATGCACAAATCCTATCCCCGAGCACCACCCTAACCCTAAATAGAACCCTAACCCTAGCCCTAGCCATAACCCCTAACCATAACTTAACCCTAACCCTAAATTCAGACACTGCACTCAGACACTGCAAGTCCATTCAAATTTGCATGGTGCCCTAACTTTAAACGTCACCCATGCACAGATCCTATCCCTGAGGACTACCATAACCTTAACCCTAACCCTCACCCTAACCACAGCCCTAATCCCAAATGTAAACCTAACCCTAACACTACTCTCAGACACTGTCCTCAGACACTGCATGTTGATTCAAAATACTATGGTGCCCTAATGTTAACCCTCGCGCATGCCCAGATCCCATCCCTGAGCAAAACACTAACCCTAACCCGAACCGTAACCCTCACCTAGCCCTAAACTCTAACCCTAATATAACATTAACCACAGACACTGCCCTCAGACACTGCAAGTTGATTCAAATTTGTATGGTACACTAGCTTTAACCCTCACCCTTGCACAGATTCCTTACCTGAGCACAACCCTAATCCAAAACCTAACCTTAACCCTAGCCCTAACCCCTAACCCTGACCCTATCCCTAACTGTATCCACAGACACTACCCACGGACAATGAAAGTTGATACAAATTTGTATGGTGCCCTAACTTTAACCTTCACTCATTCACAGATCCTGTCCCTGAGCACAACCCTAACCATAACCAGGAACCTAACCCTTACCCTAGCTCTAACCCCTAACCCTAAACCTAACCTTAACCCTAGCCTTAGACACTGCCCTCAGACACTGCTAGTTGATTCACATTTGTATGGTACCCTAACATTAACCTTCACCCATGCACAGATCCTATCCCTGAGCACAACCCTAACCCTAACTCGAACCCTAAACCTAACCCCAGCCCTAATCCCTAACCCTAACCTTAACCCTAACATTGAACTCAGACACTGCAAGTTGATTCAAATTTGCATGGTGCCCTAAATTTAAACCTCACCCATGCACAGATCCTATCCCTGAGGACAATCGTAACCTTAACCCGAACCCTACCACTAACCCAGCCCTAACCTGTAACCCTAACCCTAACCCTAACCACTGACACTGCCTTCAGACCGTCCAAGTTCATTCAAGTTTGTATGGTGCCCTAACTTTAAACCTCACCCATGCAGATATCCCATCCCTGAGCAGCACCCTTAAGCTAATGAGAGCCAGAACCATAAGCATAGCCCTGAAACTTCCCCAACCCTATCCCTCACACTAACCACAGACCCTGTCCAACGACATGGCATGTAGATTCAAATTTGTATGGTGTCCTAACTTTAACCCTCACCCATGCACGGATTTCATACCTGAGCACAACCCTGATCCTAACCCCAGCCCTAACCCATAACCCTAACCTCAGACACAGCTCACAAACACGCCAAGTTCATTCAAATTTGTATGGTGCCCTGATTTTAAATCTCACCCATGCAGAGATCCCATCCCTGAGCAGAACCCTAAGCATAACATAAAGTGGAACCCTATGCATAGCCCTAAACCTAACCCTAACCTTAACCCTACCCATAAACTCAGACCTTGCCCTCAGACACTGCAAGTGGATTCAAATTTGTAAGGTGTACTAACTTTAACCTTCACCCATGCACAGATCTCATTCCTGAGCACAACCCTAACCCTAACTCTAAACTTAACCCTAACTCTGGTCCTAACACGTAACCCTTAATCAAACCCTAACCCTAACCTGAGACCCTGACTCAGACACTGCAAGTTGATTCAAAATTGTGTGGTGTCCTATTTCTAACTGTCACCCATGCAGGACCCAAAACTGAGCACAACATTAACCCTAACATGAACCCTAACCCTAACCATAGCCCAACCCCTAACCCTAACCCTATCCCTAATGCTAACCACAGAATCTGCACTCAGACAATGCAAGTTGATTCAAATTTGTATGGTGTCCTAACTTTAACCCTCAGCCATGCACAGATCTCATCCCTGTGGACAACAGTAACTCTGACCTGAATCCTAACAATAACCCTAGACTTAAACTCTAACCCTAACCTATAACACTGACCAGAGACACTGAAAGTTGATTCAAATTTGTATGGCGCCACAATTTTAACCCATACCCATTCACAGAACCCATCCCTGAGCCCAACCCTATCCCTAATCTGAACCCTAAACCTAACACTAGCCCTAACCCCTAACCCCAAGACCAGCCCTAACTCTAACCCTAACCGTAACCATAACACTGTCCTCAGACACTGCAATTTTATTCACATTTGTATGGTGTCCTAACTTTAACCCTCACCGATGCACAGATCCCATCCCTAAGCACAACACTAAGCATAACTTGAAACCTAACCCATAACCCATACCCATAACCCTAACTCTAACCCTAAACTTAACCCCAACCCTGAGGACAACCTTGACCCTAACCCGAAACCTAACACTAACCATAGCCCTATCCACTAACCCTAAACATAACCCTAAATATAACCTCAGAAACTACTCTCAGACACTGCAAGTTGGTCAAAACTTATGGTGCCTTAAATTTAACCCTCACCCTTGCATAGATACCATTTCTGAACAAAACCTAACATGAAACATAGCCCTAACCCTAGCCCTAAACCCTAACCCTAACACTGAACCAAACCCTGTCCTCAGACACTGCCATCAGACACTGAAAGTTGATTCCAATTTGTATAGTGCCCTAACCATAACCCTCATCCATGCACATGTCCCATCCCAGAGCACAACCCTAACTCTAACCTGAATCTTAACCCTCACTCTAGCCCGAACCCCTAACCCCAACGCTAAGCCTAACCCTAACCCTAAGTCAGACACTGCCCTCCACCCCTGCAAGTTGACTCAAATTTGTATGGTGCCCTAACTTTATACCTCACCCATGCACAAATTCCATCAATGAACACAACTGTAACCCTAACCAGAATGCTAACCCTAATCCCAAACCTAACCCCTAAACCTATCCCAAACCATAAACTTAACCTCAGACACTGCCATCAGACACTGAAAGTAGAGTCACATTTTATGATGCCCTTCTTTAACAATCACCCATGCACAGATCCCATCCCTGGGCACAATCCTAACCATAACCAGAACCCTAACCCTAACCATAGTGCTAACCCCTATACCTAAACCTAATCATAACCCTAAACTCAGACACTTCCCACATACACTGCAAGTAGAATCAAATTGTATGGTGCCCTAACTTTAACCCTCACCTATGCACAGATCCCATCCCTGAGTACAGCCCTAACCTGAATCCGAAACATGACCCTTACCCTATCCCTAATGCATAACACTAATCCCAACGCTAACCCTAAACTTAATCTCAGACACTGTCCTCACACACTGCAAGTTGATTCAAATTTGCATGGTGCCCTAACTTTAACCCTCATCCACGTACTTCTCCCATACCTAAGCAAAACCCTAACCCTAACCCAAACCATAACCCTAACCCTAGCCTTAATCCCTACCCCTAACCCTAACCTTAACCCTAACCTCAGACACTGCCCTCAGACACAGCTAGTTGATTCAAATACATATGGTGCTATTAACCCTCACTCATGTACAGATCCCATCCCTGGGCACAACCCTATCCCTAAGTCGAACCCTATCCCTAACCAAAGCCCTAAACCCTAACCCTAACCCTACCTGTAAACCTAACCACAGACACTGACCTCAAACACTGCAAGTTGATTCAAATTGTATGCCAACAGTACACTAACTTAAATGCTCATCAAAGTGCAGATCGTATCCCTGAGCCCAACCCTAACCCAAACCAGAAACCTGACACTAACACTTGCCATAACCCATAAGCCTAACCCTAACCCTAACCCTAACCTCAGACTCTGCTCTCAGACACTGCAAGTTGATTCATATTTGTATAGTGCCCAATTTAACCCTCACCCATGCACTCGTCAATCTGTCCTAGAAGAAGTACAACCAGAGTGCTCCTTGGAAGGAAAAATGGCCAAACAGCATCTTACATATTTCGGACATGTAGTCAGGAGAGAACAATCCCTGGAGAAGGACATCATGTTTGGGAGAGTGGCAGGTCAACGCAAAAGAGGAAAACCCTCCACCAGATGTATTGACACAGTGTCTGCAACAATGTGCTTAAACATAAATAAGATCTTTTGCCTGGCACAGAATCAGCAAGTGTTTCGATCTGCTGTACATAGGGTCGCTATGAGTCGGACTCGACTCGACGGCACCTAACAACAACAACTACAATGCACACATCACATCCATGAGCACAACGCTAACCCTAACCCGAACACAATTCTAACCCCTGCCTAACCCCTAACCCTATCTGTAACACTAACCCTAACCTCAGACACTGCCCTCACACCCTGCAAGTTGATTCAAATTTGTATGGTGTCCTAACTTTAACCCTCACCCATGCACAGATCACATCCCTGAGCACAAGCCTAACCTTAACCCAAACTCTAACCCTAACCCTAGCCCTAATCCCTAACACTAACACTAACCCTAACCCTAACCCAAACTCAGACACTGCCCTCAGACACTGCAAGTTGATTAAAATTCATATGGTGCCCTAACTTTAACACTCATTCATTCACAGATCCCATCTCTGAGCAGAAACCTAACCCTAACCAGAACCCTAACCCTAATCCTAGGCCTAAAACCTAACCCTAACACTAAAATTATAAATAACCGAAGACACTACACACAGACACTGCCAGTTGCTTCAAATATGTATAGTGCCCTAACTTTAACACTCAAACCTTCATAGATCCCATCCATGAGCACAACGCTAACCCAAACCCGAACCCTAATACTAACTCTATCCCTAACCACTAACCCTAACCATAACCATGACCATAACCTCAGATACTGCCAACAAACACTGAAAGTTGATTCAAATTTGTATGGTTCCCTAACTTTAAACCTCACACATGCACATATCCCATATTGGAGCAGAAACCTAACCCTAACCTGAACCCTAAATGTAACCCTAGCCCTAACCCCTAACACTAACCATAACCCTAACTCTAAACTCTGACACAGCCCTTAGACACTGCAATGTGATACAAATTTGTATGGTGCCCTAACTTTAACCCTCTCCCATGCACATATCCCATCCCTAAGCACAACCATAAACCTAAACCTAACCCTAACTCTAACCCTAACCGTAGCCCTTACCCCTAAAACTAAACCTAATCCTAACCCTAACCTCAGACACTGCAAATAAACACTGAAGGTTGATTCAAACTTGTATGGTGCCCTAACTTTAACCCTAACCCATGCACAGACCCCTCCCTGAGCAAAACCCTAATGCTAACTGGAACCCTAACCCTCACCCTAACCCTAGCCCTAACCCTAACACAGACACTGCCCTCATACACTGCAACTTGATTAATTTTGAATGGTGCCCTAACTTTAGCCTTCACCCACGCACATACCCATCCCTGAGAACAACCCTAACCCTGTACTGAACCCTAACCCTAACCCTAGACTTAACTCCTTACCTAACACTAACCCTAACCTCAGACACTTCCCTCAGACACTGTGAGTTGATTCAAATTTGTATGGCGTCCTAATGTTAACCCTCACCCATGCACATATCCCATCAGTAAGCACAACCCTAACCCTAACCTGAACACTAACCCGAACCCGAACCAGTGCCCTAACACCTAACCCTAAACCTAACCATAATATAACATCACACATTGCAAACAGACACTGCAAGTTGATTCTAATATGTATGGTGCCCTAACTTTAACCCTCAATCATGCAAAGATCCCATCCCTGAGCGCAAACCTAACCCTAACACAAAACCGAACCCTAACCTTATCTCTATCTCTGAACTCTAACCCTGATGCAAACCTTAACCTTGGACACTGCACTCAGACACTGAATGTGGATGCAAATTTGTAGGATGCCCTAACGTTAACCCTCACCCATTACTGGTCCCATTCCTGAGCACAATCCTAACCCTAACCAGAACCCTAACACAAACACTGGCCCTAATCCATAACCCTATTCCTAACCTTAACCCTAAAATCAGACACTGCCCACAGACCCTGCAAATTGATACAAATTTGTATGGTGCCCTAACTTTAATCCCCAACCATGCACTGATCCCATTCCTGATCATATCCATAACCCTAAACTGAACCCTAACTCTAATCCTTGCCTTAACCACCAAACATAATTTTAAACCTAATCTCACACACTGCCCTCAGACACTACAAGTGGCTTCAAATTTGTATGGTGTCCTAACGTTAACACTCACCCATGCGCAGAACCCATCCATGAGCACAACACTAACCCTAACCCAAAATCTAACCCTAACCCTAGTCCTAACCCCTATCCCTAACCTTAACTACAGACACTGACCTCAGATACTGCAAGTGGATTCAAATATATATGGTGCCCTAACATTAACCCTCACCCTTGCACAGATCCCATCCCTGAGCACAACCCTAAAGCTAACACAAACCCTAACCATACACCAAGCCCTAATACATAACCCTAACCCTAACCATAATCATAACTTCAGAGACTGCCATGAGAGCCTGCAAATTGATTCAAATTTGTATGGTCCCCTAACTTAACCCTCATCTATGTACAGATCCAATCACTGAGCACATTAACCCTAACCCGAACCCTATCCCTAACACCTAACCCTAACCCTAACCTTAAATAAAACCTCAGACACTGCCTTCAGACACTGCAAGTTGATTAAAACTTGTATGGTACCCTAACATTAACCCTCACACATGCACAGATCCCATCCCAGAGCACAACCCTAACCCTAACCTAACCCCTAACCCTAACCTTAACCCTAGCCTTAACCACAGATAATGCCCACAGAGGCTGAAAATTGATTTATTTTTGTATGGTGCCCTACTTTTAACCCTCAGCCATGCACAGCTCCCATCCCTGAGCACAACCCTTACACTCAACCAAACCCTAATCCTAATCCTAACCCTAACACCTGACCCTAACACTCACCCTAACTTCAAACTCTGTGCTAAGACACTGCAAGTTGTTTTAAATATGTATGGTGCCCTAACTTTAAAGCTCACCCATGCAAAAATCCCATCCCTGAACAAAACCCTAACCCATCCCTGAGCAAAACCCTAACCTTAACCCTAATCTGAACCCTTACCCTAACCCTAGACTTAACCCCTAACCCTAACACTAACATTAACCCTAACTACAGACCCTGCCCTCAGACAACGCAAGTTGACTCAAATTTCTATGGTGCTCTAACTTTATCCATCACTCATACTCAGATCGAATCCCTGAGCAACTCTAAACATAACCTGAAACCTAACACTAAATCTAGTGCTAACAACTAACCCTAACCCTAACTCTAAACCTAACCACAGACAATGGCTAGACACTGCAAGTTGATTCAAATGTGTATGGTGCCATAACCCTAACCCTCATCCATGCACAAATCCAATTTCTGAGCACAAACCTAACCCAATCCCGAGCCCTAACCCTAACCCTAGCCATAACCCCTAACACTTACCCTAACCCTAAACTCAGACACTGACCACAGACACTGAAAGTTGATTCAAATTTGTATGGTGCCCTAACTTTAACACTCACCCATGCACAGACCCCATCCTAAGCACAACCCCATCCCTAACCTGAACCCTAACAAGAACCCTCGCCCTAACCCTTAACTCTAACTATAACCATAACTCTAACCTCAGACACTGCCTACAGACACTGCAAGTTGATTCAAATTTGTATGGTGCCCTAACTTTAACCCTCACCCATGTACAGATCCCATCCTTGAGCACAACCCTAAGCTAAACCCGAACCCTAACCCTCACACAAGGCCTTACCCCTAACACCTTAACCCTAACCCTAACCCTGAATTCAGATACTGCACTCACACACTGCAAGTTGATTCAAATAAGTATGGTGCACTATCTTTAACCCTCAACAATGCAGAAAGCACATTCCTGAGAGAAACTGTAACCCTAACCCCAACCCTAACCCTAACCCTAACCCTAACCCCTAACCCTAACCATGCCACTAACACTAACCTCAGACACTGCACACAAACACTGCAAGTTGATTCAAATTTGTATTGTTCCTAACTTTAACCCTCACCCATGCACATTTCCCATCCCTGAGCACAACCCTAACCCTAACACGAACCCAAACGCTATCCTTAAACCCTAACCCTAACCCTAACCCCAGCCCTAACCTTAACCTCAGACACTGCCCTCAGACACTGGAAGTTGATTCAAATATGTATGGTGCCCTAACTTAAACCCTCACACATGCATTGATCCCATCCCTGAGCACAACTCTAATGTAACCTGAACCCTATCCCCAACCCTAGCCCTAACCCCTAACAATAACCCTAAACCTAACCACAGACAGTGCACTCAGACACTGAAAGTTGATTCAAATTTGTATGGTTCCCTAACTTTAACCCTCACCCGTGCACAGAACCCATCCTTATGAACAACCCTAACTCTAACCCCAAATCTAATGCTAACACTTAGCCTAGCCCTAAACACTAACCCTAACACTAAACCTAACCCTAAACTGAGACACTGCCCTCAACCACTGCAAGTTGATTCAAATTTGTATGATTCCCTAAAAATAACCCTCACACTTGCACCAATCCCATCCCTGAAACAACCCTAAACCTTAACTGAACCCTAACCATAATCTTAGCCCAAACCTCTAAATGTAACCCTAATGCTAACCTCAAACACTGCCCTCAGACACTGCAAGCAAATTCCAATTTGTATGGTGCCCTAAATATAACCCTCAACCATGCACAGACCCCATCCTTGAGCACAACCAGAACCCTAAACTGAACCTAAACTCTATCCCTAGCCCCTAACAATAACCCTAACACTAACCCTAAAAATAACCTCAGACACTGCCAGTTGATTCAAATTTATAAGGTCCCCTAACTTTAACCCCATACCCATGCAAAGGCCCCATCCCTGATCACAATGCAAACCCTAACCATATCCCTAAACCTAACCATAGCCCTAACCACTATCCCTAACCCTAGCCCTAACCCTAATATCAAACACTGCCCTCAGACCCTGCAAGTTGATTCAAATTTGGATGGTGACCTCACTTTAACCCTCACTGATGCATAGATCCCATCCCTGATCACAACCCTAACCATAACCCTAAATGTAACTCTTAACCCTAACCCTAAACCCTAACCCTAACCATAAACTCAGAAACTGCCTCAGACACTGCAAGTTAATTCAAATTAGTATGTTGTCCTAATGTTAATCCTAACCAATGCACAGATCCCATAACTGAGCACAACTCTAACCCTAACCCAAACCCGAACCCTAACCATAGGCCTAACCACTAACCCTAAGCCTAACCCCAATGCTAACCACAGACAAGGGCCTAAGACACTGCAGGTTGATTCAAATTGGTATGGTGCCCTAACTTCAACTCTCACCCATTCACAGATCCCATTCCTGATGACAACCCTAACCCTAACCTGAAAAATAACCATAATCATAACCCAAACTCCTAACCCTAACACAAACCCTAACCATAACCCCAGACAGTTCACTCAGACACTGCAAGTTGATTCAAATTTGCATGGTGCCCCAACTTTAACCCTCACTCATACACAGATTCCATCCCTGAGCACAACCCTAACCGCAAACAAACCCTAACCCTAAACCTAGCCCTAATCCCTAACCCTAAACCTAACCCCAACCTCAGACACTGCCCTAAGACACTGCATGTTGATTCAAACTTGTATGGTGGCCTAACTTTAATTCTAACCCATGCACATATCCCATTCCTGAGCCCAATCCTAACCCTAACCCGAACCCTAACCTTAACTGTAGCCCTAACCACTAACCCTAACCCCAACCACAGACATTGTTCTCAGACACTGCAAGTTGATTCAAATTTGTATGGTGCCCTAAATTTAACCCTCATTTATGCAAAGATCCCATCCCTGAGCTCACCCTGTACCCTAACATGAAACCTAACCCCAACTCTAGCGCTAACTCCTAAACCTAACCCTAAACTTATACTAAGACACTACACACAGACACTGCAAGTTGATTGAAATTTGTATGATGTCTTAAGTTTAACCATCACCCATGCACAGATCCCATTTCTGAGCACAACGGTAACCCTAACCTGAACCCTAACCCTAGCCCTAGCCTCTAACCCTAACCCTAACCCTGACCACTGATATTGCCCTCAGACACTGCAAGTTGATTCAAATTTGTATGGTGGCCTATCTTTAACCATCACCCATGCACAGATTGCATCCCTGAGCACAACCCTATCCCTAACCCGATTCTTACCCCAAACCCTAGCTCTAACACCTATCCCTAACCCTAACAGTAACCACAACCACAGAAACTACCCTCAGACACTGCAAGTTGATTCAAATACGTATGGTGCCCTAATGATAACCCTCACCCATGCACAGATACCATTCCTGAGCAAAACCAAAATGCTAATGCTAACCATAGCCCTAACGATACCCTTAACCCCTAAGCCTAACCCTAACCTTAACCCTAACCTTGACAATGCCCACTGACACTGCAAGTTGATTCAAATTGGTATGGTGCCCTAAATTTAACCCTAATCCTTGCACAGATCTCACCCAAGAGCACATCCTTAACCCTAACCTGTACCATAACCCTAACCCTAGACCTAAAACCCAACCTTATCCCTACCTCTAACCCTAATCTCAGAAAGTGCCCCGACACTGCAAATTTATTCAAATTAGTATGGTACCCTAACATTAACACTCACCCATGCACAGATCAGTTCCCTGTGCACAACCCTAACAGTATCCTAAACCCTACTCCTAACCCTAGACCTAAACCCTAACCCTAAAACTAACCCTACCCATAACCTCATCCACTGCCACAGACACTGAAAGTTGATTCAAATTTGTATGGTGCCCTGACTTTAAGCCTCACCAGTGCACAGATCCCATGCCTGAGCACAACCCTAACTGTAACCCAAACCCTAAACATAACCCTAGCCAGAATGCTAAACCTAAATCTAACCCTAAACCCTAACGCTAAAACTAACCTGAGACACTGCACTAGGCACTGCCGTGGATTCATATTTGTATGGTGGCCTAACTTAATGTCACCCATGCACAGATCCCATCCTTGAGCACAACCCTAACCCTAAACCAAACCCTAACCCTAATCCTAGCTCTAACACCTAACCCTAACTCTACACCTAACTTTAACCACAGAAACTGCCCTCAGAAACTGCAAGTTGATTCAAATTTGTAAGGTGCCCTGATTTTAACCCTCACCCAGAGAACCCACACCTGAGCATAAATCTAGCCCTAACCTGAACCCTAACCAGAACCCTAGCCCTAACACCTAAACCTTAATCTAACCCGAACCCTAACTTCAGACACTGCCCACAGCCACTGCAGATTTATTCAAATTTGTATGGTGTCCTAACTTTAACACTCATCCATGTACAAATCCCATCCCAGATCACAACCCTATCCATAACCCGATCCTTAACAATAACTCTAGACCTAACCCCTAACCCTAACCCTAACCAAAATCTCAGCCACTGCCCTCAGACTGCAAGTTGATTCGAATTTGTTTGGTGCCCCAAATTTACACCTACTTATGCATAGAACCCATCCCTGAACAAAACTCTAACCCTAACATGAACCCTAACCCTAACCATAGCCCTAACACCTAACCCTAAACTTAACCCTAACCCTGTCCACAGACACTGCCCTCAGACACTGCAAGTTGAATCAAATTTGTATGGTGCCCTAACTTTAACCATCACCTTCGCACAGATACCATTCCTGAGCACAACCTTAACCCTAACACAAACCCTAACCCTATCACTACCCCTAAAACCTAATCCTAATCCTAACCCTAACAAAAACCTCAGGCCCTGCCCACAGACACCGAAAGTCAATTCAAATATGTATGGTGCCATAAATTTAAACCACACCCATGCACAGGTCCCATCCATGAGCACAACACTAACTCTAACTCGAACCTAAAACCTAAACCTAGTCCTAACCCCTAACCCTAACTTGAGACACTGACCTCTGGCACTGCAAGTTGATACAAATTTGTATGGTTCCCTAACTTTAACCATCTCCCATGCACAGAACCCATCCCTGACCACAACTCTAACCATAACCCGAACCCTAACCATACTTCCTAGCCCTATCCCCTAACAGGAACTCTAACCCTAGCCCTAACCACAGAAAATGCATTCAGATACTGCACGTTCATACGATTTTGTATGGTGACCCAAGTTTAACACTCACCCATGCACAGATCCAATCCCTAACTTTAACACTCACCCATGCACAACCCTAACCCTAAAGTGAGCCCTAAATGTAATGCTAGCCATTACCCTAAACCGAACCCTAACCCTAACTCTAACCTCAGACACTGCCCCCAGACACTGCAAATTGATTCAAATTTGTATGGTGCCCCAACTTGAACCCTCACCCATGCACAGATCCCAACCCTGAGCACAGTCCTAACCCTAACCGAACCCCATCCCTCACCCAAGCCCTTACACCTAACGCTAACCCTAACATCAGACACTGCCAACAGACACTGCAAGTTGATTCAAATTTGTATAGTGCCCTAACAGCAACCCTCACACATGCATAGATCCATCCCTGAGTACAACCCTAACCTTAACCCCAACCCCAACCCGAACACCATCCCTATCTGTTAACCCTAACCCTAACTGTAACCCTAACCTCAGACACGGCCCTGAGACACTGCAGGTTGATTCAAATTTGTATGGAGCCCTAACTTTCACCCTCACCCATGCAAAGATCTAATTCCTGACCATAACCCTAACACTAACCCTAACCCAAAGCCTAAACCTAACCCTAGCCCTAATTCCTAACCCTAACCCTAACCTGAAACCTAACTTCACAAACTACCCACACACACTGAAAGTTAATTCAAATTCCAATTGTGCCCTAAATTTAAACCTCACCCATCCACAGATCCCATCCATGAGCACAACCCTAATCCTAACCCTAACCCAATCTGAACCTTAATCCGAAACCTAACCCTAAACCCTACACCTAAACCTAACACTAAAAATACCCTCAGACACTGCCCTTAGACACTGCAAGTTGATTCAGATTTGTATGATCCCCTAACCTTAACCTCACCCACGCACATATCCCATCCATGAGCACAACCTTAACACTAACCTGAACCCTAAACCTAACCCTAGGCCTAACCACTAATTCAAATCCTAACATTTACCCTAACTTCAGACACTACACTTGGACACTGCAAGTTAATTCAAATTCCTATGGTACCCTAACTTTAACAGTAACCCATGACAAATCCCATCCCTTAGCACAAAATTAACACTAACCTGAACCCTATCCCTAGCCCTAGCATTTACCCTTAACCCTAACCCTAACCCAAATCTTAGACACTGCACACAGACACTGAAAGTTGATACAAATTTGTATAGTGCTCGAATTTAAACTCTCACACACTCACAGATCCCATCCCAAAGTACAACCCTAACCTTAAACTGAACCCTAACCCTAACCACATTTGTGTCCACTAACCCTAACCCTAACCCTAACCTCAGACATTGCAAGTTGATTCAAATTTGTATAGTGCTCTAACATTAACCCTGACCCATGCACAGATCCCATCCCCGAGCATAACCCTAACACTAATGCCAACCTGAACCATAACTCTAAACCTAGCCCTAACCCCTAACCCGAACCCTAACCTGAACCCTAACCTCAGACACTACTCACAGGCGCTGCAATTTAGTTGACATTGCAATTGTGCCCTAACTTTAACCCTCACCCATGCACAGATCCCATCCCTTAGCACAACTCTAACCCTAAACTGAACCCTATCCCTACCACAGGCCCACCCCTAACCCTAACTCTAACCCTAACACTAACTTCAGACACTGCCCTCAGACACTGCAAGATGATTCAAGTTTATATGGTGCCCTAACTTTAACCCATACTCATGCACTGATCCCATCCCTGAGCACAAATCAAACCCTCACTGAACCCTAACCCTAACCCAAACCCTAATCCCTAACAAAAACTCTAACACTAACCTCTGACCCTGCCCTCAGACACTGCAATATGATTCAAATTTGAATGGTGCCCTAACTTTAACCCTCATCCATGCACAGATGGCATCCCTTAACACAACCCTAACACTAAACTGAACCCTAAATTTAACCCTAGCCCTAACATTACCCTAACCCTTACCCTTTCAATAACCTCAAACACTGAATTCAGACAATGCAAGTTTATTCAAATTTGTATGATGCCCTATATTTATCCCTCACTCATGCACAGGTCACATCCCTGAGCACAATCCTAACCCTAACTGGAAACTTAAACCTAACCGTAGCCTTAACCCCTAAGTCTAACCCTAACCATAAGCCTAACTTTAGACACTGCCCTCAGACACTGCAAGAAGATTCAAATTGTATGGTGTCCCAATTTTATCCTTCACCCATGCACAGATCTCATCGTTGAGCACAAACCTAACCCTATCCTGAAACCTAAACCTAACCTGAGCCCTACCAACTAACACTAAACCTAACCCTAACCACAGAGAGTGCCCACAGACACTGCAAGTTGGTTCAAATTTGTATGGTGCCCTAAATTTAACCCTCACACATGCACATATCCCATCCCTGAGCACAACCCTAAACATAACCCTAACCTTAACCCTAGACCTAACCCCTAACCCTAACCCTAACCCTATACTTAGACACTGACTTCAGACACTGCAAGTTGATTCAAATTTGTATGGTGCCCTAACTTTTTTTTTTTTGGACATTTTTAATGTACACCTTAATGTGATTCATTCAGACATGCTTCTCATTGTGGCATTTACATATATGCATTTTGATGTACATTATTCATATAGGTTCCCCCTTAGTTCCCTAACTTTAAATATGCATGGTGCCCACTTTAACACTCACCCATGCACAGCTCCAATCCCTGAGCACAACCGTTACCCTAACCCGATCCTTAACCCTAATCCTAGCTGTAACCCCAAACCCTAACCCTAATTCTAACCCTAAACTCAGACACTACTTCAGACACTGCAATTTCATTCAAATTTGTATGGTGCCCTAACTTGAACCCTTACCCATGCACAGATCCCATCCCTGAACACAACCCTAAGCCTAATCAGAACCCTAACACTACCCCTAGCCCTAACATCTACCCTAACTGTAACCCTAAACTCATACATGGCCCTCAGACCCTGAAAGTTGAATAAAATTTGGATGGTGCATTATCTTTAATCCTCATGCATGCACAGATCCGATTGTGAGCAGAACCCTGACCCTAACCTGAATCATAACAATAAACAGCCTTAACCCTAACCTGAGGATTTAAATTAACCTAGTACTAACCCCAACACTAATCCTAACCCTAACCCTAACCTAAGACACTGCCCTCACACACTGCAAGTTGATTCAAATTTGTATGTTGCCCTATACTTAACCCTCAACCATGCACAGATCCCATCCCTGTGCAAAACCCTAACCATAGCCTGAACGCTAAACCTAACGTTAGCCCTAACCCCAACCTGAAGCCTCACACATACCCTAATTTCAGACTGCCCTCAGACAATACAAGTTGATTTAAATTTGTATGTGGCCCTAACTTTTACCCTCACCCACGCATAGATCCCATCCCTGAGCACAACCATAACACTAATGCAAACCCTGACCCTAACACTAGCCATAACCCCTTACCCTAACCCTAGCCCTAACTCCTAACCCTGATCCTAAACTTAACCCTGAATTCAGACACTGTTTTCAGACAGAGCAAGATGTTTCAAATTGTACGGTACCCTAACCTGAGCCCTACCAACTAACACTAAACCTAACCCTAACCACAGACAGTGCCCACAGACACTGCAAGTTGATTCCCCCATGCACAGATCCCATCATTGAGCACAACCCTAACCCTAAACTTAATCCTAACCCTAACCCTAGGCCCAACACCTTACCATAACCTATCCCTAAACCTAATCTCAGACACTGCCCACAGACACTGTTAGATGTTTAAAATTTTATGGTGCCCTAACGTTAACCCTAACCCATGCATAGATCCCATCCCTGAGCACAATTCCAACCCTAACCCTAACCTTATCCCTAACCCTACCCCTACCCATAACTCTAACACACAACCTAACCCTAATCTCAGATACTGACGTCAGACACTGCAAGTTGATTCAAATTTATATTGTGCCCAAACATAACCCTCACCCATGCACAGATCCCATCACATAGCAGAAACCTATCCCAAACCCGAGCCCTAATTCTAAACTTAGCCCTAACCCTTAATACAAACCCTTACCCTAAACTCAGACAATGCCATCAGACACTGCAAGTTGATGCAATTTTTATGGTGCCCCAACTTTAACCTTCAACCATGCACAGATCCCATCCCTGAGCACAACCCAAACCCTAACTCGAACCCTAACCCTAACCCTAGCCTTAACACCTAACCCTAACCCTAACCTCAGACTTTGCCCACATACACTAAAAGTTGATTCAAATTTCTATGGTACCCTGTCTTTAACACTCACCATTGTAGAGATGCCATCCCTGAGCAAAACCCTAACCCTAACCAGGACCCAAACACTAACCCTAGCCCTAACCTCTACATTAATCATATCCCTAACCATATCCTAAAACACTGCCCTCAGAAACTGCATGATGATTCAATTTTTTATGGTACCCTAACTTTAACCATCACCCATGCACAGATCTCACCTCTGAGCACAACTCTAACCCTAACCCAAACCCCAAACCTAACCCTAGACCTAACCACTAACCCTAATCCTAACCCTAATCGTAACCTCAGACAGTGCCCACAGACACTGCAAGTTGATTTTAATTTGTATGGTGGCCTAACTTTAACACTCACCCATGCACAGATTCCTTCCCTGAGAAGAAGCCTAACCCTAACACACACACTAACCCTAACCCTAGCTCAAACCCCTAACCCTAATCCTGACCCTTACCTTAACCTAAGACACTGCCCACAGACACTGCAAATTGACTCAAATTTGTATGGTTCCCTAACTTTAACCCTAACCCTAACCTAAGCCCTAACTCCTAACCCTAACCATAACTCTAACCTAAGCCCATGCCCTCGGACACTGCAGGTTGATTCAATTTGAATGTTGTCCTAAATTTAACCCTCATGCATGCACTGATCCCATACTTGAGCACAACCCTAACCCTAACCCCAAAATTAACCCTAAAACAAGACCTAACCACTAACCCTAAACCAAAACATAACCCTAATCTCAGACACTGCAAGTTGATTCAAATATGTATGGTACCCTAACATTAACCCTCACCTATGCACAGATCCCACCCCTGAGTACAAAACTAACCCTAACCAAAAATCCTAACTCTCACCCTAATCTAATGCTTATCCCTAATCCTAACACAAGCCCTAACCTCAGACACTACCCTCAGACACTGCAAATTGATTCAAATTTGTATGGTAGCATATCATTTACCCTCACCCACGCACAGATCCCATCCCTGAGCACAGCCCTAACCCTAGTCTGAGCCCTAACAATAACCCTAGCCCTAACCACTAACCCTAACATCAACACTGCCCTCAGACACTGCAAGTTGATACAAATTTGTGTGGTGCCATAACTTTAACCCTCACCCATGCTCAGATGCCATTCCTGGGCATAACCCTAACTCTAACCTGAACCATCACCCTAACACTAGCTCCAACCCCTAACCCTAACCTTAGCCTTAAGCCTAAACTCAGACACTGTCCACAGAATCTGCATTTTGATTAAAACTTGTATGTTGACCTAACTTGAACACTCACCCATGCACAGGTCCCATCAGCACATCCCTAACTCTGAACCAACCCTAACCTTAAGCCTAACCCAAGAGGTAACCCTAACCCTAGCCCTAACCCCTAACATTAACCAAAATCCTAGCCCTAACTACAGATTCTGCATTCAGAGTGCAATTTGATTCAAATTTGTATGGTGCACTCAATTTCCCCCTAAACCATGCACAGATCCCATCCCTGAGCACTACAATAACCCTAACCAGACCCCTAACTGTAACCCTAGCCCTACCTCCTAACCCTAACCCTAAACTCGGACACTGCCCTCAGAAACTGCATTGATTCAAATTTTTATCATGCCCTAACTTTAACCCTAACCCATGCATAGATGCCTACCCTGAGCACAACCCTAACCCTAACCTGAGCCCTAAACTTATCCCTAGCCCTAACCGCAAACACTAACCCTAACCCTAACTGTAACTGCAGACACTGCCCACAGACACTGCAAGTTGATTCAAATTTGTTTGTGCCCCAATTTTAACACGCAAGCATGCACAGATCCCATCCCTGAGAACAACTCTTATCCTAATCGAACCCTAACCCTAACCGTAGCCCTAACCTATATCCCTAAACTTAACCCTAACATTAACCTCAGACAGTGTTTTCTGACACTGCAAGTTGATTCAAATTTGTATGGTGGTCTAACTTTTACCCTCATGTATGCACAGATCCCATCCTTGAGAACAACCCTAACCCTAACCCGAACCTGAAAGCTAACCCTTGCGCTAACCCTTATCCTAACCTCAGACACTGCCCTCAGACACTGCAAGTTAACACAAACATGAATCGTGCCCTAAATTGAACACTTACCCATGCACAGATCCCATCCCTGAGCACAACCTTAACCCTAACCCAAACCCTAACCCTAACCCTAGGCCTATCCTCTAACCCTAAATAGAACACAAACCCTATCCCCAGACACTGAACTCCGACACTGCAAGTTGATTCAAATTTGAATCATGCCTTATCTTTAACCCTCACACATGCACAGATCCTACCGCTGAGCATAACCCTAACCCTAATCCGAATCCTCACTCTAGCAGTAGCCCTAACCCCTAACTCTAACTGTAGCCCTAACCCTAAACTCAGACATTGCACATAGACACTGCAAGTTGATTCAAATTTGTATGGTGCCCTAACTTTAACCCTCACCCATGCACAGATCTCATCCCTGAGCACAAACCTAACCCTAAGATGAACCCTAACCCTAACCCAAGCCCTAACCCCTAACACTAACCAAAATCTTAACCATAACTACAGACACTGCACTCAGACATGGCAAGTTGATTCAAATTTGTATGGTGTGTCGGGAGCCATAGGCCCGACATGAGCTAAGGCAATGCCTGCATAAATGGCTACGTGACAGATGTGACCATAGCGGGAAGCTCTGCTACCTGTGGAATGAGGAAACAACACATCAGAGGCTTTGCTGAACTTTGTTGTCTCTTTAGCTACTATATTAACATGAGTATAGATCTGAACTTTGTTCCTTGATTGTATCT